>JAIPRM010007521.1:0-17098 GCA_025469315.1 Stegophylla sp. TES_Ste_2020 | reverse complement strand
CCGTTTTGCAGCAGTACTGTTAAACCCAGGACATACTCCTTTTTGGTATACAACCACCAATGGACTTACACCCTTTTGTAACTACATTCAAAAATTGAATTAAAAATTATATAGGAAATATTACGTTATGAACCTCAAAAATTTTATCCAATAAAGAGTGATCAATGAACAGTAAAAAAATAACTAAAAGTCAATTTTAGCTAAAATTGGACATACGACCTTATGCAACTGGACGACTCATTTCACAATCTGTATTTTAATTTTCAAAGTAATTTACTTTAGTTAATTATTTAATAATTTACTATAAATTGGAATCATAATATGAACAGAAAATATTTATTTATCAAAATTTTTTCAACTTTATTTATTGTCTAAAAGACAAACTTTGGAACAATATATTAAAAATTAAAAAATATAATTATAATCACACATAAATATGCTTAAAATTAACATAAAAATATATTAATAACATTTTATATACTTCAACTAATTATAATATTTGATATTATGTAAATGCCCGTAAATATATGTTACAGTATAAATTTACAAATTAAAGCGTTCTCTTATATATTTTTTCCAAAAATTTAAAAAACAAATCTTGTGATAAACCTCGTGATACTTGTTGAATATGAGTGCATATTAAGTTATAACTCTCTTCTTCATATAGATGAAAAGTATTTGGTACCTTTAGCTGTTCGTACAGATCTTTGATAATTGCAACATTGAGAGGATCATCAATACCATAGTTTGCCTAAAATATTAATTGGTAACATATTAATAACAGATATTGAAGAGAAATAATTTTTATTGTAATTACCTCCATAATAGCCTTTTGTTGAGCATTGGCTTTTTGTAATGCTACAACCGCCAACCATGAACATTTTCCATCTTCAATATCTGTGCCGATTTTACCCATAACTTCTGGATCTCCATAACAATCCAAAAAGTCATCCTAACATAATTGTTTATTTTAATAATTTAAATAAATTCATTTATCAGTCTGGTACATACTTGAACTTGGAAGAAATGTCCCATTTCAAGCAATATGGTCTTTGCTTGCCGAAAAATTTCCGGATCGTTTATGTTTGTCTGTAATATTATTTTGTTTAGTGTACAATGTCGCTCAAAAAATAGATTACCATTCTTACCATACGCATGGCGAGGCACACGGGAAGGAAAAATGAATAATATGCAGTCTTATATTTCACAATAGCGGTATAATTTTCCATGGTATATTTTTCTAGTTTTTTAGACTTAAAACTATTTGCAGTCAACATGTCGAGACACTGACCCATTGCAGTCTTCATTGTCACCTAATTATTTAAAAGAGTCAGCAGGGGCCGTGTACAGGTATAGATTCTGGGCCTAGCAATATTGATTTCATTATAAGACGTAACTGTAATGGAATTAAATATATATATTTTGTTATTTTATTTCTGTCATTAGTTAAAGTCTTACAAATGGTTTTACTCAGGACCACAAATAACCTAAAAACAGCCCTAAATTAGGTAATTTAAATAATATTTCAATATAAACAGAAAATTTTTTTTTCCCATACATCATGTAGAAGTTCCAGAATGTGTGTATAATATGGCTTATCCCTGAAGTGCTTTTTAACCAGTTGATAAATGGCCTGTTCAAGAAGAATGCCATCGTTTATAGCTATTAGACCGATATCGTTGTGTCTATACCAACACGGACGTCCTCTTCTTGTAATAGCATTATCCATTATATCATCCAACACCAATTGAAAAGCTTGCAACTAGAAAAATAACCAATTACTATATTTTATAAATAAATATAATAAGTTAACACTTTAATTTTAAATTTATTACACATCTAAACAAGCTGTGTACTAGTATACTAAAAACATGAACCTCTAAACTCTTCAATTTTGGTTTTGTCTAGCATCAAAATCAAACTCTATTTTTCATTTATTATCTCTTAAAATAAAGAATGGATGCAATTATAAGACTTTTAAGAACTCTTTTTCTTTCTATTCTAAATTATATCTTATAACATTACCTCTTTTCGAGGAACATTACGTATATGTATCTTTGTTATTACATTAAAGAAAACAAAAGTAATTGAAAAAATCACAAAATTTGTTGTTCATCAATATGAAAAATAACATATGTGTACATATTTGCAATAATCTATTAAGCACTTAAGTAGAAGATTGTATTAATGGAAATGTTTAGAGTGGAAAAGAGAGACCCCTCTGAACACCAAGTGTAATGATTTTTTTTTCAAACACTGTATCCTGGATCATATTTATATTTCTAAAATATGTAATTTAAACCAATTTTTATATTCAGTTACATTTTAAGATGTAACTATTTATTTTTTTGACAAGCTGCTACACCCACATGTGTTTTCTCAATCTTGCAAATGTACAACACCAAATTAATTCTACTTAAATTTGCTATGTTGTAAATTTCCAAGCCAGAGACAGTATGTGCATTGACAGCATTATTTTTAATGAATGGTATCATTAAACACACGTTTCACACATGTATGTAGTATATTTTTTAATAAGAAACTTATCTATCATATTTAATAGGTACTATTTTATGTGATGTATATGTCCATTCACAGCAAATAATTTAAGGAAAAATAAGTGTTTATAATATAGTCATATTAATTCTATAGAATAAGTACCTGTTAACAATTCAATTCATTAAAACAATGCAAGACAAATATAATTTTTATACCTTATTATGATACTATCATTTAAGGTAATTAATAAAAATAATAACATATCAATTAATGTAATTAATAAAAATAATAACTTATATCAATTAACGTAATTAATAAACATAATTACTCATATCAATCATTATATTTTCTATTATTAATAAGTAGAATATTATTATTTTTTAATTATTACATTCAAATATGCATTTTAATGCATACAATTTTTTCTTAATTAATTTTTTTTTTTTTTTTTTTGTACATTGAATGATTAAAATAAAGTTTACATGCTATAAATAATATCATGAAATATCAGAAAAAAATTGAATTCATTAAATATCTACAAACATAATGTATCTATATTTTTCCAGCTTTTGCATGCTAATGTTGGTAAATGATTATATGCAGTAATTTGATTTAAATATTATTTTATTAGATATATATTATATTATTTAGTTAATAATAATTGTATAACCTCTACTAATAAGAAACTGGGTATCTAACATTAACTATAATAAATAAATAGATAATATGAAGTACCCATAATTAGTAAATAATGTTTGACATTTTTCACAATTTTTAATTGTTCATCAAATTAAGGTATAATATTTATAATGAAAAAAAATTATGTCTTTATGCATTTAACTAAATATTTTATATCATTTTTATTTTATATATTTTGAACTATATGTTATGAAAGATTAAATATTTCATCAAAATAAAAATCTGCTATTGAAAATAAGAATAAAAATGTTTTGAATGTAAATCTAATTTGCAGTTAATAAGTTGAGACACAATATTGTACCTATTAAATGTACTAAGATAATCATATTAGATAAATTAATTAAATTTAAATTATTGATTTGACAAGCTTGTGATATGATACTATAATAATTGTTATTTACATGTAATACATTTCAACTAATATTTTATTGTTTCTTTGCTCAAAGAATATAGTTAAAAATTATATTTTTATGTACTATTCCTCGATTGTTTCTATGTTAATGATCAAAATAACTTACTATTTCAACACACCATCCCAATATGTAAGACAATTTAAGGTTTTCATCATTGAGTTCAGATTCTGAACATAACATTTTGTATGAGAGCACCAATGCTAATCCTCGATTCTTTTTGCCGCCGGGTACATTGTATTGTAACAACTAAAATATAATAACATTGAAAGCAGATTTCAAAAATATTTTATTGAAAAATTTAAAATGAAAAAAACCTTGGCAAGCCATTTAGTGACATCAGGCACATCTAAATTGCGACCGGTTTCAGTCAGATCCCTGACAATATCTGGAAAAACAGCCATAAAATCTCTGGATTCATCTTTGCTAACTGCAGTGCCAGTTATCACTGGTGGCACTGGCGGTGTTCGTACTAGGCTCATACATCTGAAATTAAAAACAATTTGAGTAAACTATATAAAAATGGAGTATAGAGGCTGGGAAAAAAACTGGCATAGGACAGATATGAGGATAAGAGGAGAGGTCGCTTGAGACACTGTTTCCAGGAAGACAACAAAGTAAAATTTAAAAATGTATAATAGGTATTCTAGGCTTAGTTTTATTTCATTCATTTATTTTATATTTACATACCTACTTATATACATAATAGGTTTTTTATTTCATATTACCTAATTAAAATTATTTGTTTAGGAATGAGAAGTATAAAATGGCAAATCTTTTTCTCATAGTCATAGTTATATTATTACTCTTATTGTAGGTGATGATAATGATGGTGTTTAATTATGAACAGAAATTTAGATAATTTTTGTTGATTACTCCCTTGAAAGTTGGATTTATCTTTGTCACTATAATAGGAAAATGCTTATCAATAACAACATTTTGTTACTGAACAGATAATATTATACACACAGATTGCATTACATAATTTATTATTATTGACATAATCAGTATTCAGTAACAGTAGCAAGTGGTTAAAGAAGTTTCTTCAAGCTAAAATTAATCAAAACATACTTATTACTCGCACTCCCTGCTATCTCTATGAGCGTTTCTATAACATTTTCATAAAAAACTACTTAATTGATCGCAGAATCGGTATTAGTCTTTACCCACTTCAAAGAAACAAAAACGAATGAAGAAAGAATTTTTTTGAAGGATTTAAAAAAAAAAGTCAGTACCTTTTAAAAAGGTGCCCTTAGATCATGTACGTAATTATGTACATAATAACATTATTTCATTGATATATTATGGTGTAAAGAGGCGTTATTTTAAACAGTGGAGGTTTAGGGTATTATTTTACAGACTTATGCCTTACTCACCGCAATTGTTCCGCTCGAACAGTCGACGTGTCGCGACACAACTGTTCGCATTTCAAAAATGCGGTCCGCCGACTCAGGACTCTCGTGAACGCTAGCATTTTGTTCATAATTATGATTCGGAGAGGAAAACTAGCCAAAATTGTCGATCGGACGACGACAGGTTAACGGCACAGTCGTCGGTCGATCGGTGATAATGTTGAAAGCGTACGTCAGCCACGAACGAGGTTCAGAGCACGTACGTGCTCGGTCTCGCGTATTCTTGTCAGTATTCGTTCGCTTTGTCGTCGTTCCCCTTTATTTCAAATCCCAATGCGTACGCGTGTGGTGTGGCTGAGGTCCGGTGGCACACCGCGGACGCGCGCACCGATCGTCGCGCGCTCTACACTTAGGTCATGTAGGTTAGCTCGCACGGCTCGTTAGCCTAACCTGGTAGGTAACCTGCGGCAAGACACATAGGTTAAAAAAAATCTAACAATTATTATCGAATTAATGAGCCTACTAGATGGGGACTTGGGGGAGGCTTAGCCTCTTCCAAAAAAAAAAAATCACTCGTAGCCCCCACATCCACATTTTTTGAAAACTACTTAAAGTTAACGTCCTTTGGAGGGGTTAAATCAATAAATTAACACTTTAGCCCCCCCTCAAAATTTTAATAGAGTTTATTCCAATAATTATGCCAATTAATTATATAAGACTTATCCTATTCAGCCGATATAACTCTTTATCACGACTGCTTCACTCTTCGGGAAAATAATACTCTTCTTTGAAATGTGTGTTGAATTTGAAAAAAAAAACCTAAATCAAATGAATCGATTAAGATTAAAATTCGAAATCTCAGATAAAAGTAAAACTGAGGGGAGCTTCACTTAATTTTTATATAACTATAATTATTGATAGTTTAACATTGAGTAAGTTTAACAATTTAATAACAGAATAATAATTCATGTTCATTTTATTATTCGTGATAATGATCAATTCTGTCATGTACTGAAATTTAAAGCTCTTATAATTCAAAATCGAATGAGCTTTGTTTCAACTGTTCATCAGAATATAATATGTACCTATTAATATGAAATTCTTTTAATACTTAGATAGACAAAAAAATTTTAGGGTGCGAGTGATAAAAGGAAGAATTGAAATTCGAATGAAATGATTCATAAGAATAAGTGGTTCGTCGAAAACTGGTAGAACCATATTTGAAGAGGAAAGCGTGATATATTAATTAATTAATATCATGTTTTATACTACCTATCTAGTTCTTACTAAGTTTACTTCGATGTATTGAAATGCTAGATATTGATATTTCTTGGTGTTGAAAATATGTCTGGGGTACACTCTTGTGCTAAATCCGCCATTAGCCACTGACATATTAATAATTAAAATATTTGAAATAAAATAATTATCAACGAATTATTGTACTGTCCTATTATACCTATAGAAAAAATCATCGACAAATATTTTTCAAGAACATTAGTGTATTTTTTGTAAAATTAGTAAGTATGACGAAGTTTCCTGCTTATCCAGTGTATCAACTTGCAGAAACGGTAGCATTACTATTACAGTACCAACTGGAATTGTACAATATACGTATTATATACGCTTTTATAAGATTCATTATTAAATGTGACTAGACGTTCGCGCTAATTAAATGTAAATTATTTTTAAATTACCCGTTCATAATTCTATACACGCTATATACACATTTACATGATCTATGAGTGTTAGACCACGTATATATTATGTATTCATTCCAGGAATCACGCACGATGCACCTAAGGTGAAACTATTGTGGCGTTTATTTACAATTTCAATGTATCTAAAAATTAATTAAATACGTAATAAAGAATAAACTCAATATATTATTATATTGTTATGAAGCTTAACATGCACGCTATTTGTAACAAGTTCTTTTAGTGGTTTCACTTGAACTTATCCGAAAAAAAAACTGTCGGCAACGTCATATGTATTCATAATTTATTAGATCAGTATTATACCACCTATTATGCAATTAGGTAGGCATGTCTAACGTTTAGTACTAATAATATAACATGAGTGCATAACATAATATTCAGATACGTAGCCAAAATACTTAAAGGATCTTAAGTTTTTTTGTCTTACCTCCGTTTACTGTTTAAACATAAATTATAAAACTTAAAGAAAAGAATATTTTTTAGAGAACGTCATAATGTTAATGTGAATGCTTAACAGAAAAGAATTACGATTGTTTAAAAAATCAAAATCTTGAAACCTTGCAACACCCTTGTCAGATAATAATTTATTTAATATTTATTTTTATATATATTTTAATGAAATGACATTCCCTAGAAAGTATTTTTCTCTTTAATTTTGTTTATAGGTGTCAAGCTCTAAAATTAATCTAAAGAATCAATGCCGAAATTGATGTTTTGCATACCGTTATTTTGCAATACTATTCGTTAGATGAACGGTAAACTCAAATGCTAGTACGACATATTCGCTTTATTAATTATGCGTGTGCTGTAAGAATTAAAAAATGATTACGCTTTTAAAACAACTAAAATTAATTCCTTTGTAACAAAAATCAATTTAAATTTGTTGAAATTTTTCTCAAACGCTATGTTAGTAACTGTAAAATAACTCACATTACATATAACGCCATCAAAGTTAATATTATATTATTATTCTTATATTTAATATTATCAATTAATAAGTAGATTTATGTATAATTTATAAAATAATGAAAATAAAAATTCAAATTTATAAATAACCTATATATACGTAACCTAACCTAACTTACAGTTATTTTGAATAATTTATTTGCGTGGTCAACAAAAAAAAAAGTCAAAACTCTAAAGGGGATACAAATTTTGAAAAATTACAAAGGGGGGAAGAATAAAATATGTCAGGAACCACTGAGTTATCATATTCAAATATAGAAAGGTCTATATTTGGTCCTCGACTTTAAGATAAGTTAAAGTTGTGTAATCGCATTAATGCTTATGTAAATATGCAAAATTATACAGGTCTTGTATACCTTATTTTAAAATTAGAGTTAGGTAGGTGGGAACCTAAAATTAGTTTTACATCAGTGCTCTAAAAACAGATCGGCGTTTCTATACACGTTTGTACACGTGTACTTTATACAATAGGTAAGTGTAACTGAAACTTTTGTACTATTGTAGAAATACAATAAATAAATATTGAATGCCTAATTTAAATATTATTTAAATTTTGTTTGCAGTAATATTTTATATTTAGATCGTTAGAGAAGCTAAGACGAGTAAGACGACAATAGTATTATAATGGTGTATTTCAAATTCTGAGTGAATCTATTGACTTTATAATATATTTTTTTATAATAATATTACATTATAATATAAATCGTTGAACAATGAAGCTATGGTGGTGTTTAACAATGTTTTCTTTTTTATTATGAAACATTTTTTTCTATTCAGAAAAGTACTTGGATTAGTAAAAATAGCATACGTTTCAGAGAGATAATTTTATTCATAATATGGCACATTAAAATAGCTCATTTTTCGACATTTTTAATAATTTGCCTCTGGTTGGTACTCTTCAGAAGTTATTTTTTGAATTTCTCAATTCTTCAATTTTTTTTTTTTACAAAATCTACCCAAAATTTAACAAAAAGACTCAGAAATCAATATTCTTTGATCCAAATTTTATAAAAATTTAAACATAGGTAGACAGTAATATGAAAAACAATTTTGCGCAAGAAAGTTTTGAAAATATAAAAAAAAAATTTGGGCATTTTTCTAACATTTTTTTCTCATTATTTTATTTCCTTTTCTTTGTTTATTAGATAAAAAAAGTAAAGTAAAGCATTGACAAGAAAGCCGGACATACTTCGCTCTTCATGTTAGATACTCTTGGTGGGTGAAAATGACGACTATTCTTTATATTATTCATTTTTTCGTGTCTTTTTTTTTTTTCAAATTTTGGGTAGTTTTCCCAGAATACAATTGAGGAATTGAGAAATTCGGAAAATGACCTCTCTATAGTACCATCTAGAGGAAAATCTGATTTCAAATAATGGTTGGTTGAGACTTTTGGACAAGTATTTCCATACGAAAATAGTGTTCACAGAAAAAAAGAATACACAAAAATAAACATCAATGTGAAAACACTAGCTTTTTTACTTCGTTTAGAATCTAAAAGTATTATACATTTATTTGAAATACAAAATTAAATCTTTACATAATAGGACAATATTATCATTGACGTAATATATAAGGTTTTATACAAAATTTAAAGTCGTATTCATTTTAAATGTATTTTAATAAATTCATTAATGGAATAAAAAACGATTGCCATTAAAATAATTAAGGATATTACTACTATAAATTATTATTATATAATAATATAATATTATAATAATATTTCATTATCATGAAATACATTAAACGAGTATTGTATTTATTCGGGTTGATTTCGGAGTACCTTGTTACAAACTATGAAAATAAATATGCATAATTTATTTAATACATTACTTTAAAATTTTAATATAATGATATTAAATGTGCATTTCAGAGTTCAATAAATAAACTAGGTATTACTGTTAATTTAATGAACATCAATTAAAATTGTAACCTATTAACACTTATAGCCTTTTGGTTATGTAAAGATGTATTAATAGGTACGTATTTTAATTGACTATGACCTCTACAACCCAATTTTATTTAAAAAATTATTGAGTAATTATTACTGATTCAGCATAGAACTATAATGAACAAAATAATAAAAACGCTGCCCACAAGTAAGAACTGTAGGTATGTGTATCAACAAAGTAATAGAAATATTGGGATAGGTTTGATGGGTTATTATCCTTTAATATGATTAAAATGTTTAAATAATTATCTCATTCACTGAAATCAGCATGTTTTAATGAAATCATTCGAACAATTATCGTATTTTACAGAAAAATTACAATTTCGCGTAATATATTTAATACTTATAATATTGTATTTGAGAAACCAGGAATATATCATTATGCATGAAGAATAAATCAGTTTGTAAATTAAACTTGTGTACATATTTATAAAATTAATTCATAGATAATCACGACAAATAGAATTAAATTGTTATTCTCTATGTTATTATAATATTATTTGTTATGATTAGTGCATGTAAACAACTACGCGTACAACAGTTGTGTTCAGATCTATACAATTATGACGCAGTAAAGTTCATATTCAGCGATATGATTTTGACAACATTTCATGGACCACCAAGAAGGGCAGGGGACTTTACTGAGTCACTACTAAATAGATCAAAACCCTACTTTTGTACGTATCGTTGTTCACACGAACTAATTATTTCAATATTCGATGCACCTCCCCCTTCTCGCACTCACGTAATTGACATGTTGTTGTACCATATTTTATTCATATTTAATTGAGCGTCAAAAAGTAAAAAAATATTGAAAACTAAATCTAAAACTCTAGTTTGTTGAGTAAAAGTGAAATATGAAATATATTATTTAATCAACGTAATCATAATACTATGATCAATGTAAAAAAAAATAGCCGGACATACTTCGCACGACAGGTGGGATTCTCTTGACGGGTGTATTGAATTTTAAAGAAACGATAAATCATTTCTTCAATTAAACGATTCTGAACGAGGGAAGCTGATAATATGAAAAATAAATGAAAAAAAAAAATGTTAGAAAAATTTCCAAATTTTTTTTTTCACATTTTCAAAATTTTCTTGCGCCAAAATCTTTCTTATATTATGATTTTCTATCTATGTTTAAATTTTCATAAAATTTGGATCAAAAAGTCTTCTTCATAAAGATTTTCAAGTCTTAATATCAAAAATCAAAAATTGTATTACATAAAAACTAACAAAAAATGAGATATTTCCGAAATTTTCAAAATGCCGTACTCAACTCAAAATTGATCAAATATTTTTGAAATTTTTATGACATGTTTTCGTAGCTATTTTTAGTGGCCGGCGAAAATTTCAAGTCTCTAGCTGCATTATTTTAGAAGTTTTGTCAAAAAGTAATTTTCAGTTTTACGGAAATTTCGGTAATTGCGTATTTTGCCGTTTTTCGTCAATTTTTCAACAGTTTTTCCCCGTTTTTGGAAAAAGTATTGAGAAATTGGAAAAATAACCTCTTTAAAGTACCATTTGGGTGTGATTTTGGTTCTATAGAGATACTGATCGAAACTTTCGGACAAGTATTTCTATACGAAAAAGTGTTTACAGAAAGAGAAAAAATAAACATTATTGTAAAATCATAAGCTTCTTCACTTCGTTCAGAATCTAAAAAATAAATAAATATCATTATAAAATCATAAGCTTCTTCACTTTGTTCAGAATTTAAAGTTTATTTATTAAAAGTAAAGTAAAGTAAAGTAAAGTAAAATAAAATAAACTAAAGCAAAGATAAGTATAGACACGAGAAAGTCGGGCAAACGTTGCACCATGTGTATTCTTCTCTTCTCGGGTCAGATACTTTAGGTGGGTGTGTCAAATTTTAAACAAATGATATAAAATTTCTTCCATTATACATATTTGAGCGAAGTATATGTTAATAATATAAATAACAATGATAGTCGTCATTTTTCAATACACCCACCAAGAATATCTGACCCAAGGGGCGAAGAATACCTATGGTGAGAAGTATGTCCTGCTTTCTTGCCTTTACTTTACATTATATTACATTACTTAACTATGCTTTACTTAACTTTATTTTACTCTTTTTCTCAATAAATAAAGAAAAATAAAAAAAATAATGAAAAATTTTCTTGTGTTAAAATATTTCTCATATTATTGTCTATCTTTGTTAAAATTTGTTATAATGTATGACGTATGTATTAAAAAATATATAGTTTCCTAGTTTATTTGTCAAATTTTGGGTAGTTATTTCCAAATATTGAGAAAACAATTGAGAAAATTGAAAAATTGCTTCTTTAAAGAACCATCTAGAGGCAAATCCGATGGCTGGTAAAAACTTTTGGACAAGTTTTTCCATACGAAAAAGTGTTAACAGAAAAAAAGAGTGTGACTTCACACCTTGGTGTGTTCTTTGCACCTTAAGTGGGATTCTCTTGGCGGGTTTATTGAAGTTTACAGAAACGATAAATCATTCTTCAATAAAGAGATTCTGGACGGAGCTTCAATTAATACACAATAATAATTATCAGTTTTTAAGAATCGAACCTAAATGTTGATCTAATTTTGTTTTATACAACATTTACGAAAAATGGAAATTGATTTTCATAAATTCACTTACACCTAATGAATACTTCATAAATAATTTCAAATTACAATAAAATAAAATATAATGGCTCTAATTATCGTAAATCAACATTAATGCAGTATAACATAATCTGTATGTACTAATGTACCTACATTAGTCAGATGAAAGATATATATGCTATATACTACATTGATCTTATAGCATTGATTAGAACGCTTCGGTTGATTCTGGCTATTAACGAACAGCAGCGCCGCGGCTCATTGAAATATCACGGTTTTGATCTTTTTTTTTCAGTTGAAAAATTGCTGTTCTCTTCACAAAAAGGTTGCCGATGCTTATTATATAATACCCATACGAACATAAATTTTTTATTATCGCTAGGTAACACCTTTAATGCTGTGTGATTTATCGATCACGCAGTCGACATCGCGGTGATTGATCGACGTGACTGCGCGCGTACTTCTTGAATAATAATAATATTTATATCATTTCCTTCGGTGTCTTTATTAGTATATTTTGTGCTGCCACTATGACTCGACTTTTGAGTTAGTCGTCGTCGGCAGACGGTCACTGTCGTCCGCAGCTGCAGTCCAGTTGAACCCAACGCATAGCGTCGTTGACGGCCGTACCGTGGGGGCAACCGTCCGCATGCCGTTTTACCCGAGTGGTCCGGTCGTTGACCAAGCGTATTCGTTCTTCGTACGTGGCGTTTGATGGTGTCGTCCACGTCGGGTAGATGACCACCGACGTCTCCGACCACTCTGTGCACTCCTCGTCATTCCGCGGACCGATCAGGTTTTGTAAAATTTAATAAATAAAATTTTTAGTTTACCAAAAAAAGATACGAACTCAATATTAATTAGTTATGAACTTTGTGAACTTTAAACTACGGGCTCGTTCATTTCTAGATTTGAGCATAGTCATCTTCATGACGTCCAGGTGGAAGTACATCCGAGAATGGCGTAGGAGTGGACTAACTGGACTCATCAACGCCAAGGATTCAGCTATTCGATGTGAACGTCATCTCTAAACGCCGCGCACGCAGAGCGAATACTCGTGGTCAAAAAACTGACCACTCGGGTAGAGCGGCACGCGTACCGTGGACGCGGCACGTCAGTCAACGTGCTGTGCATTGGGTCCAACGGGAGAAAAAGGAGGGTACGTCGCCGATGCCGACTACGGCGAAAGAGTATCGCGATTTCGGCCTAATAACCAGCACGGGATTTATCAGAGGTGTTGAAGATACATTATCATATTTTATTCCTAGATTCAAACTTTCTGGCGGGCCTCAGATCAAATATTTTGCTTGATGTCAAATGTCGAACGAAGAAGAACAAAACAAATTATTATTTCAAAAATAATATAGATATTAATTATTATGATAAAAGCAAAGTAAAATAACATTTTAATAATGTTAAATATTAATGACTTATAAATTATAATAAAATAAAAATAAACATCATTGTAAAATCATAAGCTTCTTCACTTCGTTCAAAATCTAAAATTTCAACGTGACGAACGACAATGACATCAATCGCAATTTTTCCCAATCGGTATAGCACACAAGCTGCACCGGTCATAGTGCAAGCAAACGCAACACTTTCATTACTATCATTACAACAGTTATTAGTGAATGATTGGCAAGGACAAGTAACAAGGAAGAATTCCGTCTTGGCAAAAACTATGACATTATTTTTTGTTGATTTGACGATGATACCGGTCGTGGTGACCCACTCGTTCGAAAAATACTCAAGTGACTACAGCGACGAAGACATCAACGTAAAACCGGTTTCTGACTACATCGCTGGTGAAATTTTAAGTAGCCAGTTGAGAAGGAATTAAATTCTTTATAAATAATATTATATAAATACAAATATGTAAAAGTTACCAGTAGGTATAATATAGAGTATAATACGATTTTTATTTAAATTCGAAACTACTTCAATAACTGTAATAGTTTTAATAATCACTAAGGATGAGAAGTTATAAGAGGTAAAATTGGCAAAATTAATAGACACAAAAAAAATCGAAAATATTCATATAAAAATCAGAAATATGCATAAACAAAACAATAAATATGAAAAAAAATATGAAATTTTATTTTCATGAACACGATTTAAAATAATTTGAACAAAAAATTTACATTCTGATTGATTATAATTGATAAATAAAAAAATATAAATGTGTTGTAATCGTAAGTAAGAGAGGGGTAGGTTATAGTTCGTGAACTATAATGAAAAAGCCACCCGATGATTATAACATGCAGTCAGATAATGACTTGTTTATAGATTTTTAACTTATCAATAATTATCATATTGTCTAGTGTCTACATTAAAGATTTAATATTTAATTAGAAAATTGTGTATACAAAAATTTAAAGAGAAAGTACAGGCCAAATAATTTTGGTTCTTTAGGTGTACGTGGAGGGGAGAGATGGTAATTTAATCTACTAGTACCAAAACGTTAAATACACCAATTCTTTGCGTATGTGTTGAATTGAAATTGTAAAGAAATAATCAATACATTTATTCAGTAAATTTATATTGAGTTCAGCTTCAGTTAATTATATACAACAATAATAGTTTTATATTGAGTAGATTTAACAATTGTTATTTATTAAAAGAATTATCCATATCCGTTTCATTATTTATGTAGGCTATGATCAGTTTTGACGGGTTTTGAAATGTAAAGCTTTTATAATTATAAACCTACCAAAAGTCGAACCATGGGTCATTCATCGAGTTGAATATTCTTGTGGGTATGCTGAATTTTGAAGAAACGATAAATTATCAAAAGATTCGGAGTGGAATGTTATTGATATACAATAATAATTTCGTATGTTAATATGCAGAAAATTCAACTAGAGAGAAAAATTAAAAACAAAAAAATTTTTGTTGAAAATGATATAGCTAGTATAATATACTGTTAAAATAATAAACATGATAAGACTTCCTTAATTAAAATTCTTTTACTATGTACCTAATTGACTAATGAATTTAAAAAATGATCCTTACTTGGTTATGATTAAGTATTAATATGTAAATAGACACGAAAATGTATAGAAATTGTCCATAGATCGTCCAAGATCAAAATTTGATGTTATGATGTTATTCACAACATAAAACCCGGCCTTCAGACGAACGATGGCATTACCTATCAAAATACCGTAAAAAATAGCAACCGAAATATGTTAAAGTGATTTCAACTTATCTTCTCTAATCGTGAACCATTCTATATATTGTTTTGTGATGATAGTGAAGTGGTGGCTGATATTATGGCATGTGGTCATTTGAATGAACCATAAATAATAAATTTATTTATTTATAAAATAAACGAATTTATTTATAAAACAAATGAATAAATAATAATAATATTATAAATAAATTGATTTATTATTAATGATTTGAAATACAAAAATCTAAAAATAGTTATTATTTTCCAATTTGATAAAACGTCATAAATTATATCATAGTAATAAAAAACGACAGATGACAGCTGATGATCTGACGACTGATTTGTTCATTAGTTTCTCTATTGCTCTGATGCTGAATATTCATCGGAATTAAAGCTTAACAAAAGGTGATACAATCGAGGAACTCCTAAAAAAAGACAGAATATTAAAGCTTTAATTGGCATTTTGTCTCTTTATGGGAATCCCTGGGTTTTAAGTTATTTATAGATTAACTTTTTTCTAATCACAGGTACATCGAATAAAATTCATATTTTTTTAAATGTCCAATAATAGTCCAATATTATTAATTAGTAACAAAGTAATCAATGTTTATTTTTATTTATAGTATATAATATTTATGGCAATTTTTTCCGTACTTTTTTCGATTTTTTTTCAATAAAAACCTTGTAAAAAGTTTGATTTTTTGTTCGCTCAAAATGTTGTTACACCAAAATATTTGCAATGAAATTCTCAATCTAGGCACCAAGTTACAAAAAAATCGGAGGGCCAATTTTCTTATATGTACATACGTTAAAGTGCGTAATTTTAGGTAAAACTTACGAATTTCGTCTTAATTCTAACTTCAAACGGGTATAAAAAAATACGATGACTAACTATTTTTGAGATTTTTTCAAATCAGTTAGACATATATGTCAGTGAGATTATATTAAATTTTCAAGTCTTAATATCAAAAATCAAAAATTTTATTACATAAAAACTAACAAAAAATGAGAAATTTCCGAAATTTTCAAAATGCTGTACTTAACTCAAAATTGATCAAATCTTTTTCTCGTAACTATTTTTAGTGGTTGGTGAAAATTCTAAGTTCCTAGCTGCATTATTTTAGAAGTTATGTCAAAAAGTAATTTTCAATTTTGCGGAAATTGAGGTAATTACATATTTTGCTGTTTTTCTTCAATTTTTCGACAGTTTTTCCCCGTTTTGGAAAAAGTATTGAGAAATTGGAAAAATGACCTGTTTAAAGTAACATCTGGGCGTGATTTAGGATCTATAGGAATACTGAACAAAACTTTTTGACGAGTATTTCTATACGAAAAAGTGTACACAGAAGGAAAAAAAATAAACATCGTTGTAAAAACATAAGCTTCTTCGCTATCGTTCAGAATCTAAAATTTCATTTTAATAAAATAAAATTTATTAATAATAATATTTTATTTGTTTATTTTGTTTATTTTATTAAGATATACGGGCAAGGCCCTTATTTAAATAATACATAGAAAAGATATAATAGTATACAGCAATAGAAATAAATACAATAAATAGATACTGAGCAATATTTAAATTTCATGAACAGACATAGAAAAAGAGGGGTCCACATTGGCGCGAGACATTAACCGTCTAATAGGCTCGTTCAGCATGTAGTTGGTGGACGAATGAGGAATAAAGAAAGGGACAGTTGACCTAGATATGCGTTGAGGAACCTTAAATTGAA
>JAIPRM010007520.1:0-17099 GCA_025469315.1 Stegophylla sp. TES_Ste_2020 | reverse complement strand
CAAACACCGCCTAATTGATGGTTTTTTATTAAATAAAAAAAAAAAAAAAAAAAACGAGAAACGCAAAACATAAATATTTTTTTGGTGAACAGATTTTAAGACGTGAACGTGTTGAAGGTGAAGTTCTCAGAATTTTATTCACAACGTTAAAGAGCAATTAAAAAAAAAAAAAAAAAAAAAACAATAATAATAACAATAACAAAAAAAAGAAAAAGTAAAACGCGCGATTAACTAGGTACAAAAAAAAAAAAAAAATCCAAAAACCAAAGAGTTAATTGGATACACGCGGAACATCATCGTGACAGAGACGACTTTTAAAGTGAGATCATAAATATTATTCGCAGGAAAATGCGAATGCGCGATTTGTACATGATGCTAAAAATAATATTGTAAATCAACGACGACGTGAAAGTTTTTCGGTTTTTTGATAGCTACGGAGGCGGTGGCGGGTGGCGGGGACGGAAGCCCAATGACGCACATAGGACACACCAAAATACATATTCTGTTAGACGTGGTGCACCCAAGTACGTGTTGTAATAATGATAAAGGGACCGGATGTTGACAATTTTTACATTTTGAGTTGAGCAAAAAAAAAAAAATTGTGTTTTTACAATGACGTTTATTTTTTTTTTTCTATTTGTACACGTTTTCGTTTATAGAAATACTTGTCCGATAGTTTTTGGTAATAAATAACTTTTTGAATCACGAACATCTTTTATCCCCTCTAGGCGATACTTTTCAAAGAGGTAAATTTTCGAAACCCTCAATAGTTTCTTCAAAATTTGACGGAAAAGTCTCGGAAACCGTCTTTTTACAATCGAAACTCTATGAAAATTTAAAAATATAGATAGACACAAACTAATAATGAGAAATATTTTAGCGCGAGAAAATTGTGTACAAATGTGAAAACTTTAATTTTCGGAAATATTTTTCATATCAAACAATTTTTTGTTTGCTTTTCTTAGTTAATAGAAAAAAAAATATATATATATAAAACTTATAGAGTAAAAAAATAAATTTTTTGACGTCATAAGAAATTTTATAATTCTTATACAAAACTGTCTTGGATAAAACTGAAGCTCCACTCTGTGCAGTGTCGTCTTATCGAAGAAATTATTTATCGCTTCTTTGAAATTCGATACATCCACGAGAATATTCCGCTCGAGAAGTCGACAATACCCAAGGTGCGAACCTAACCTCTGTGTGTTCTTTCGAGATATTCCCAATTTTCCAATTCCCGGTATTTTTTCCCGTTAGTCATCAAACGACGAAAATCCGTTTCGAAACTATATTTATTAAGCAAAATTTAAAATAGACTCGATGTGCGCTACGCGTAATAAATCATAGGCGATGATGCGTTAAAAAAAAAAAAAAAAAACTAACCGACCACTGCGCCCGTTCGAGATTTTTATTTTTAATTGTTCACAAAAAATACCGAATAATAATGAGATGTGTAGAAAAACGGTGCCACCGCCAGAATCCCCCCCCCCCGGGGGAAGATTAAAATACTTTATTGTTTGGGTATTATCAGTCAATTGAATGCAAATAAGTAGAATATAAAGATTACAAATTTAAAAAAAACTCCTAAAGTATACACATCCCTAGTTAAGTCACTATAAATCCTGTTTTTTTGGTTTTTTTCTACATAATAATACATTATTTCCAATTATAATTTGTAATGGATGATTTTTAAACCCCTAATGATTACCTAATGTTAAATATTTTCTTATAAAATAGCGATCAATGTTGCATAATATAATATGTTTATTTTAACCATTACATAATATTACCGAATTAATAGAGGTTATAGTTTTATTATTATTAAAATGGTATACCATTTTTTGGGGAAGTACATATAATATTCATAAAATATTAATAAGTTAAAGGTAACAATGAATTCACTTTTAAGATTTATATTTTTCAAGCAACGTTGGTACCCTAGTAATTATATTTTTGATGAATATCGTATATCTAATTTACATACCTTATATTATAAAAAAATTACGTACAATTATGTTTAAATATAAGGAAATAATTATACATTCTTCATATTCTTATGCTACTAGACATAATATTTCAAGTGAGTTCCTACAGTGAGAACTGAATTTAATAAGTTTTATCCGTTATTTGTTTTTTGCAAAATTTGTGTACGGTTAAAAATTGGCTTTTGTTGACTTCTGTTTTTTTGTAACAACTGCCTTAAATTTAAACGTTATATTGATAGAGTTAACTTTAACGATTTTATTCTTTAGTACTTTTATATTAATTATAGATGATATGTAATTTACTTAATTTGTTCGTTTAAGACATTTTTTTTCTTCTCTTTTTTGTTTTTGTTGTTTTTTTTCTTATAATTAGATATTCTATATTAATGTGGTTGGTAAAATAAACGATTATTATTACATATAATGATTATTGTACTATATTTTAACTATAAAAGGAGATTTTTTTAAAAAAAATTCTTATTGAATAAAATTTCCATAATATATATTTGGTTCAAGGGGGGTGTCCAGATACCCAAAACACCCCCCCCCCTCCTTGGTTTCGTCACTGCGATGAAATACAATAATAATTAAAAAATTTGTGTCGTTAAAAAAAAAACGTACACACACACAACAATGTGGGTGGTACACGTGCACACGAGTCGTACTTAGTGTTTGGTTTTATGTGTTCAGAAACAACACTACCATGAGACTGTGCACATGTTTCGTCGTCGTGAACGTATATTATTCGGTACATATTATTATTATTATTATTATCAGACCGTTTGTGTACACAATATACGCGGCGGCAGGTGTGCGAACGAAACACTGTGGTGCGAGATCGTTTTCTAAACGTAAACTCTGTGACGAGACAAAGCAGCACACGACGACGACGCGTATTTTTATAATAATAATAACAATAAAATTATAATAATATTGTAGACATTTTAGTTTCGGTTAGGACTTTCAACGACGACGTCGTAAGAAAATAAAAATTATAATAATATTTTTGTTTGTTTGTTGATTTTCGTTTCTCGAGCTTTCATAATAATAATATTCTGTTTCGAGCGGAGCGATGACGCTCACGATATTTTACGATCCCCGATTATTTATCAATTCCTCTCACCCCCCCCCCACCGAACACCACCGTTTTGCGCGCGTACGATTATTACTCACGCACAAGCTTCGACCAGCGGATTTTTGTTTTTGAATCCGAAATCGGTACTTTATATACTTGGCGTTTTTCAAAATTCGCATTATTTCAACCGGGGGGATCGGACACTTGTCGCTTTTTGCTTGTTGGCCGTGGAGACACTCAATAAAAATGTTAACGTAAAATTTGTATAAGCCCAGCTCGGAATGGTTTTTTTTTTTTTTTTGCGACAAATAATTTATCGTTTGTTTAAAACTCGGTACACCCACCAAGAATATCCCGTCCGGAAAGTGAAGTATGATCGAGATGCGAAGTATGCCTAGCCTTTTTTTTTTGACAATTTTTCCCCCTCCCGTTTCGTGAATCCTTTTTTCGTATACTTGTCCAAGAATTTCCACCAGTAACTTTTTGCATCTGCACAATTCGGATCTAGACAATACTTGAAAAGAAGTTAATTTTCGAAATTCGCATTTTTTCAAACGCATAAAATGTTCATTCGGTTGGTCGCTAAAGAAAATTCGATAGCAACCACTTTTTTTCGTGTTTTTTATGTATTTTCACACTTACATAATTAGTTGAAAATGATAAAAACGGTAACACAATAATAATCAATAAATTTTCATATTTTATTTTTACATTATTTTTTAAAACGTTGATAACCAGTATTCCAGTTAGAATAGTTTTATTTGAGAAACTATTTGCGTAAAGTTTCATTAAAAATTCAACCCTACCCCAGCAGTGCTCCCGTCCGAGAGGCGAAGAATACCCATGGTCCGAAGTACACGTCTGATTTTTTTTTTTTTTCTTTATTTTTACAATAGCATCGTTTATATTATGAACTACCCCTTATAAGCCTCAGAATAGAATCGTCGACTTTGAGGATATATAAAAATTATTATTCATTTAGAAAATCGACCGAAAACAACGGAGTGGGGGGGACGCGCAAATGTTACGAGGAATGAACAATATAAACTGGCTTTTATCAGTGCATTACAATTATAAAATATATTATAAGCTTTATCTGAAATCAATGATAAATCGTTTCGTTTCTCGAGAGAAAATAATATACGTATATAATATATAGATACCGTGTGGTAATCGTTTTGCACCCGAAAACGAAGGTACTCGATTTATTGTTTCTTCGCCTTTTTTTATCAGATTGTTTTTTTTTTTTTTTATATATTATAATTATTTTTATTTATTTATTTTTATTTTATTTTCGCTATTTTATATAGACTACTGATGAAATGACGTATAATGATCTATTTGAACGCTCTCGGAGTAAAATCTGTTTGCAATATTGCCGATCGATAAGCTCGAGCTATAATATGGTATTTAGGGTAAAACTTTTTGGGCTTATTATAAAAGCCTCCGAAATGTGTTTTTGGAATATGAAAAAAACTTAAAATAGAAAAAGTTCATGTAAAATCGAAAGTTATTTCGCAAATATTTTTTAAAATAAATAAATATATTCTCAAGGTGAGAAATACACGAAGAAAAAACATAGGTTTACCTAATTATTTTTAATATTTTTGTCAGTCCCTAAGCCTATAGTGATAACTGATACGCGTACTAAGTAATATAATATTTTTTAAGATTCTGAAGGAAGTGTGAAGGAGAGCTATAGATGTTTTTACAATGTTGTAAATTTTTAGTTTTTTTTTTTTTTCTATTAACACTTTTTCGTTTGGAAATACTTGTTCTAAGTCTCGATCAGCAATTTTTTGAAACCGAATTTACCTCTACTATACAAAACATAAATTTGTTTTTTATGGGGGGGGACTACTTTTTTTACAAAAAAGATTCGGAAATTGTCATTTTTTTTTTTATCCAAACTTGATGAAAATAAAACATAGAATAAAACAATAAATATTTTGGCGCAAGAATATTTTGAAAAATATGTGAAAAAAAAGTTTTGGACATTTTTTTCCAAAACTCTTTTCTAATTAATATTTCCCCTTTCTTTATTAATTAAAC
The DNA here is from genome assembly GCA_025469315.1 of Stegophylla sp. TES_Ste_2020. NCBI lineage: Eukaryota > Metazoa > Arthropoda > Insecta > Hemiptera > Aphididae > Stegophylla > Stegophylla sp. TES_Ste_2020. The sequence goes on along the minus strand of JAIPRM010007520.1, from coordinate 11,987 downwards.
AAAAAAAAGTAATGTAAAGTAAAGCAATTTTTTTTTTCTTTTCATTTTTAACGATCTGATGGAGTAAAATGTCTTCAAAGTTCGATTGAAATCGTGTCGTAAGTTTTTCAAAACTAAACACCATAAAAAATATAACTAATAATAATAACAACTGATAACTAATAATAACCGAATACCAAACCAAGTGGTATTTGTTATATATGTTTAATTAGTAACTCAAACGTATAAAAAATAATTATGCAGTCAGTATAAAAATCCAGTATGATCGATTAGAAAATTCATTACACCAATTATTATTATTATTATTATTATTACAATACATTATTAATGATAAACAAATAATAATTGTTGACTTTACTATTGTATAATAACACGTAAATATTATAAACAAATCGGATTTTATCGTGTGAATAATTACCTACGTTATTATTATTTTTTTAATATCTCGTGTCGCGAATACACCGAAAAATTAGAAAATAACCATCAAATCGAATGTTATATATTAATTCATTGATATTATTTCCATTATTATTATTTATCGTATTATACGTAACTCGTGTGCTTTAACGTCACGACGCGACGTGTCGTTTTTATAGTACAAGTTTTAAATCAATGGTTCTCAACCTGGGTGCGCCCCCCCCCCTTAGGAGACGTCACAGAATTTCAGGGGAGATGTGAAAATATTCACGTGAATACCACAAAACATAATGTCGTTTATGGTTATCTCCATATTGTTTTTTTATTATTTAATATTTTTAATAGTGAATTTATAGTAGTTATTAACATGGACAGATGGTTGTTATTTCTCATAAATAGACCCAGGGCCGGATTAACATAATGCGCAGCCCTAGGCACATATTTTTCAAAATCTCATAGTGAGCCGACCTTATAAAAACCTTTTAAAAAAAAACTATTGTTTGATAACCGGTTTGTGAATTGGATTTTGAAGAGGGAAAAATCTACAGAAAAAATTTTTGGGTCTTGAATTTTAAAATGAAAACTATAATACTTAAACATTTTTAATATACCTATTTCGTAAATTATTTTTTTTTTGAAACACTGTGTGGAAAAAATAGCCCCTTTTGACTACCAGCCCTACGTTGCCTATACGTTAATCCTGACCCGAATAGATCTCATAAACCATACACGTGGAAACTAAAAAAAATAGTGTTGACAAAAACTCAAACGTTACAAACTTTTTTCAGACGCGATTTGGATTATTATAGTATTTATAAGACGCCGAGTGTAATGTCGAGTTAATATACTCGGACGTTCTGCAGAGATTCGTCACGGACGTGACGTGTAGAACGACGACGAATAATTTTTTGACCGCGATTAACAATTATACCTACAGGGTGTCCCAAGTAGTATTTGACAAATTCAATAATACTATTCTTTTGTTCTATTAATAATTTTCAATTTTTTTTTGTTTTTCAAAATTTTCTACGACATTGCGCTCGGACAATAACGCATAATTGTATTTTTTTTTTATTTTTTTTTTTGCTCTGATAGAAAAACAAAATCAAAATAGCTATTTGGTGAATATCTGATTTTCTGAGAAAACTATTGACGCTTAAATCTCTACAATAAAGGGCAATCATTTAATTTTCTTTGATTTTTTTTTTTTTTTTAAGTTTCCGAATAATTAAATAATATTGTTCAATAAGTGTCAAAATATTACCAATAATACTATGACGTATTTCACAAAATTATTAAAAAAAAAATGTATAAAACGAGCAGATTATCTCTTATTAAAGATTTGAGCACCAATATTTTTCTAAAAATCAGGTTTACAAAATGATTTTTTCCTAAAACCACGGGATAAAATTTCAAAATTGGAAAAACAAACGAATAATTATTGGTGTAGTAATAATTTTGAATAAATAAAAGTTAAAAATTATTTATGAAACAAAATATTGTTGGCGTTATTGTACTCTAAGACCGTACTGGAACACCCTGTATACATGGAGTTGTGAATGCGTACGTGCACGTTTCTACCAGCGACTCGTAGTTTTTTTATTTTTTTTTTTCGTGCATTCAAATCAACTCTATGATTATACACCGTTACACACGCCTGTGATGGAAATACGCGTCGGAAGGCACACACACACACACACACACATCTGATAGAGTGCACTACATTTTTAAAACTATATTTAAGTGGCGACCTCACTACGGTCAGTGGCTGTTTTAAGGAGGGCAACAGGTGGACAGCTCCTCCCTTGGGATTTGATTTCTCATAATAAATTTCCTATCTATAATATCAAAGTTTAAATAAAACTAGATTGCGAGCGTTGAATTTATTGTAGAAAAAAAAAAAAATCACTTTGATGGTCATTGATACAGACGTACGTACGTTTGATCCGAAGATTTTAGATTCCGAACGAAATGAAGAGTGTTTTATACAATGGTGTTTATTTTTTCTTTCTTTATACCCTTTAAAAGTATAGATCTACTGGGCCAAAAGTTTCGATCAGCAACTTTTTGAAACCGAATTCGCTTCTAGTTGGTAGATTAGGTTAGGTTAGGTTAGGTTTAAAGAGTTTGAAATTTCACAATACTTCAATTTTTTTTTTTTTTTTTTGGAAAAAACTACCCGAAATTTGACAAAAAAGACTCGGAAACCATGGTCGGTTAGGTTAGGTTAGGTAAAGTAACTTTATAAAAATTTAAACATAGGTAGACAATAATATTAGAAATATTTTAAGTAATGTAAAGCAAAGGCAAGAAAGCCGGGGACATACTTCGCTTTTCGAGTCAGATACTCTTGGTCAAGTGTGTTGAAAATGACGACCATTATTGATCTGTATTGATGATTTATTGTTTCCTCTAAAATTCCACAAACCCACCAAGAGTATTTGACCCGAGGTGCGAAGAATATCCGTGGTGCGAAGTATATCCCCGGCTTCCTTGCCTTTACTTTACTTTACTTTTTTATTTTACGAATAAATTTTCGTTTTACCTAATATATTTTTTATTCGTGTTTAATCTGACTTAATAATATTAAATTTAGGAGGAAAATGCCAGAATGTACCCCTGCGAAGAGTAGGAGACACTAGTCCGAAGGTGAATAAATATGTATTTTTCGACTCTTTTATGTTTGTTCAGACACTTAAAACAGATTAGTTTCAATGTTGTAATTAATTAAACATCTTAACACGTAATACCATTAATTTAATTTTTGTTCCAAATTTTCGATTGGAAAATATGCCGAATAATAAATGGGTTATAAGATCAAATAAAATCTTATAATCCCATTATGTCCAAAAACGTCAACGTCAATCAAACAGTGTTGCTTTAGCACAAAAATGAATAAAAATACATTTCAAAATTCAAATCCTATGGTAATCATTTTGCTATATCATTAAAATATTATAATAATTATTTTTAATTCAAAATAGTTCGAAATACAAAAACAATCAAAAATAGCTTCTTTTCGCTCTATTTTTTTCTGTTTTTGCCCCCTCCTCGAACTAACAAAATAATATTATTACTATTATTATAACGGCCACTGCGTACCAGTGCATAGTAGTATAAAAATATTACAACAAAACTAACCCTCCAGATCGCTCTCTCGGATTAATAATATTAATTACGGTTTCGGGAACACGCCAAAATGCGGAGAGTGTTTAGTGCACGATGACTCGTATAGCTACTATCAAACACGACGACGAACCGAAATCATTAGAAAGTATACGGCATGCAGCAAAACGGTATCTTCGCCGTGTCGTATAAATTGTACGACGGACGTAGTGGCTAGAAATGTATAATAATAATAATAATTATTATTTATAACCACGACGGTGGGTCAGAACCGTGGGGCAGAGGCCTTGTTTTTATTTTTCAGCGACCACAAAAGTTTTTGTCTGGAAACCGAGGCGCTATCTATCACCCCTCGGATTTAGTAGAGTCTCATTTATAATATTATTTTAAACCTCATAACGTGAACTTTGAAAATGACTCGAAATTTTTAAATTCATTAATTAATTCACGACTATGTTTTTTTTTTTTTTTTTTTTTTGATATTATGCGTCGTGTGATGTGTTTCAATTAAGATTAAACTGAGTAAATTAATAATAACAATTATTGTTGACGGTGATTAGTAATATTGTTTTTGGTCTTTTTAAAATTTTAAATGCCATAAAAAAGTTTCAATTTCGGTCGTTTCAATCTATCCTTATATCTTATATATCTATCAATATTAATTTTCTAGGGGTATAGTATCCAAAATACTCGAGTACTTAAATGAGACATTGGCGTTTGAAAATCACAGATTTTTGAAAATATTATAGGAAATTTGGCCCTAATGAAAAAAACATTAAATCGACTAAATCTCATTTGTAATTATCATTTATAATACCTATTATGTTTTAAATTTAATATTATAATTATTTTAAATATTATTAATAAACAACATAATAGTTTAACTTTCAAATTAAAATACAAATTTTATTACTAGTAGGTATTATTTTATAATCATATCAAATGAAATAACAAAAAATAAAAATATAACGATTCCTTTTTTGTATTTAATTACCAATGTTATTGCACTATGTTAATATTATTAATTTGCTTATACTAAATAATATCATATAATATTATTATTAAACATAATATGTATTATGTATATATTATAATGTATATACATCTATACATCCTTCGAACTGCAAATATCATAGCATTTAAAAACCTTTTGTAATACATTTTGGAATTTCGAAAACTCAAAACAAACGATTAAAACACGAAAGAAAACATAACTTTTGGAAAACGCTTTTATTCGACACGTTGTCATAATTATTATGATAAGCTTTTGAGATATAGCAAAATAATATTATAATATTAAAATGTTACAAAATGTGATCCATATGGAATTCATCGTGACACGAGGCGGGTAATTTCGATTTTGACAACGCAAAATTTGATTTGACCGCTTACTTATTCTTTTGAGAGGAGGGTCAATGATCCCCCTCCCCGAAAAACTGTTATAACCATACAGAAATGTAAGACAAGGAACTAATTTTTAATGTTTTCGAAAAAATATGTAAATAATTTTTTATATTTTCTATAATCTCGATGACATCAGAAATACATATATGTGTTATAACATTCTCAAATTGGTGATGAGGGGGGGGGCGAAGCTCTTTGGTCTCACTTTAAAACCACGTCCTGACTTATGGAATACTAAAAAATCAACAGTTCGGCCTACACAAATTGCTATTTTAATTTTAACGGCTACCGCCACCGCAGTGATAGCAGAAAAACATCGAATGCGGCGTTGAACTATTCGTTTTATAAATTGAAAACGAATGAAACCCTGAAATCGATAAACCGCCATATTGTTTATATTGAATTCCGTATTTAAATATTAATAATTATTATTTTCTATATTTTTCCAACGCGAAAATACGATTTTCCGTCACCAAGTTAAACGTTACAATAATTAACGTTCGCGTTCGTTTGCAATTCGTTCATTTGCATAAATTAGTCACACACACACACATATATACATATATATATATATACATTGTTCCACGCACTCCAATAAATTAATTTCGGCGGAGGGTAAAAACGCGATTTACATTTTTAATCGCTACTAATAAAAAATGTGCACTTGTAGATAAGTAACTGATCCATATGCACTTGTCGAGTGTAAAATTAGGTCAACAATATACGTGTAGTGAATATACGCAATGATACTAGCACGGTCAGATTTAATAGTTTCTGTTTCAAAAAAAAAAAAAAATTACTCATACGCGTGATAAAAATGGCCTGTAAACGAAATAAAAACGTCTCGACTAGATAAATCGTTCAATATACGATTTCGTTATTTATAAAGTGTAAAAATAATACAGAAAATAACACGGCCGAATATTTTTAATGGGTCGCCCCGCTGCTAATTAACACAAAAGATCCGAACATATTTCGCACGACGGGTGGGATTCTCTTGACGGGATTTTAGAAAAAAAAAAAAAACGATAAATCGTTTCTTCAATAAAACGATTCCGAACGAGGGAAGTCAATAATATAAAAAAGAAACGTTAGAAAAATGTCCAAAATTTTCTCGCGCTAGTTCTCCTGATACGCTAGTTGTAAGTAAAATAAAAACGCTAAAAACGAGATAAATACTATCAGCCACCACTGGAACTGTAAACATGAAATATGGAAAGTATAGTGCGTGCTATGCGCCGAAAGTCGCCCGTAATGGGAAAATTTAAATCTTATTTGTATTTTATTACCTATTATTGTATCCAACTGCTCGACGCAAACGAGGGGGGGGGCGGGAATCGTTTTTATCAGTGTTCGTTTCTTCTTTTCTAGAGACCAAACTCGTGGGCCCATTTATTTATGATTCTCGCGTCAATCGATTTTTGTCTTAATCTTCTCGTGAGTAACACTATAAAGATATCATACGGTCATAAAAATTCAATATGGCGACGACCGAACGCCATATTGTGAAAAGGAAAAGTCGACTCGAAAAGTTCGAGTGGGGTACCTCAGTAAATATAGGTATTTGGAAATCATTTTTAGAATGAATAATGAAAAAATTTTTAGAATTTGAAAATTATTTTTAGATTTCTCGTATTATGATACGTATATTGTTTCAAAAGACCATTTAGGATATATTACGATTTAAAATTGGTCAGCAACGCTTATATTTTCAAAATCTAAAATAAAAAAACGATGATTAGAGATCTTGAAAAATCGTAAAAAAATATGTGTCTTAATAATATATTACAATATTATAATTTTCAAAATCAAATTATAAACTCAGAATTTTACTGCTTTGTAAATGTCGATTTTTATGACCATTACCTAAAGCGTAGAAAAAAAAAATAATAAAAAACATGCGATCGAATGTATCTCAGTGCTACTCTTAACGCGAACGAAAAAAAAGCCGGACATACTTCGCACGACGGGTGGGATTCTCTTGACGGGTGTATTTTCAAATTTCAAAAAAATTTCTTGCGCCAAAAACTTTCTTATATGACTTTCTATCTATGTTTAAATTTCCATATAGTTCGGATCAAAAAATTATGGTTTCCGAGTCGTTTTTGTGAAATTTTGGATAGTTTTTTCCAAAAAAAAAAATTTGAAGAATTGAGAAATTCAACAAATGACCTCCCTAAAGTACCATCTAAAGGCGAATCCGGTTTAAAAAAGTTACTGATCGAAACTTTTGGACAAGTATTTCCATACGGAATGTTGTACACAGAAAAAATAAATAAATAAACATAATTATAAAAACACTAGCTTCTTCACTTCGTTCAGAATCTAAAAAGGGCTCCGTAGTTGAAGAATTTTGGGAACCGCTGTTTTGGACCAGTGGTTCTCAACCTTTTATATACCGCCGACACCCTAATTTAGATACATAAAAATGGCAACACACACTAAGTTCAGTTATTGTATTTTTGGAAAAAAAATAATAATTATCATTTATGTTACTATACGTGTTAACAATTAATTAAAAAAAAACCGGTTTTACTTAGCACTACTATGGGTACTCTTCGATCCTTGGATGGGGTACTTTTGGTGGGTGTACTGAAACTTAAAGAAACGATACATTTATAAATAATTACTCATACAGTTTTATGATTCCACTATATTAATTGATTAAAAAATAAATAAATTGACGAGAAAAAAAGTGTTATTACTCATATATTTATTGCAGTCTATCTAGGTATCCATCGTAAAATTTTCATAATATTTGGATACAAAAGAAGTTTGAGAACCACTGCGATAGTATTATTGTATACAAGAGGAAAAGCTTGCCGGATCGTCGTCATGATGGACGCACCTCGGGCACGTGATCTACCGGATGTCGCACTACTGGTACCAAAACATATTATAATCGGATAATCCAAGCAGCGGGTCAGGGGTCAAGCGTTGGACACGCGCGTCTGAGGCGGCGGTAGTCGTGTGCCTAATGATATTAAATTTTCATTTATTCACTCTCGAAAGCCACGACGAATCGTCTACAGTAATAATAATATGATAATAAATCATCACTGTAAATTATACGAAACACACGACGTGTTGGTCTCTGAGAGCTTCGACGATTTATCATCGTTCCGAAATAATAATCATAGGTTCACTGCAATAATATTGTTGCAATTATTTAAATCGCTGCGCGTATATTTTTATAAACGCGAATATTAAAACGAAAATTTTTAAAAAAGGATGAACGAGAGCGACAACAACAATCTTATATTATGGATGTATTGAATTTCAAAGAAACGGCAAATCATTATTTCAGTTGTACGATTCTGAGCGGGGCTTCAGTTTATTCAAAATCAAGACTAAACAATTATAAAGTGTGTTAAAATAATATATAATTAATTTTCTTTATTCTCGACCGGCCGGTTTTATATTTCATTTATGTGACCGAAAAATAAAAATTGACGAAAAAAGAATGTTTTCGAAATTTTCTCATGAAAAAATATTTTTCATATTATTGTCAATCTACATTTGAATTTTCGTTAAGTTTGGATTGAAAAAAAAAAAAGATACTTTCTGCGTCTTTTTTTGTCAAATTTCACAATTTTTTCCCCAAATTTTAAGAAAACAATTTTGAGAATTTCGAAAAGTGACATCTTAAAAGTACTATTCAGAGGCAAATTGTGATTCAAACATTTCTGATCGAAACTTTTGGACAAGTTTTTCTATACTAATGCGTGTGCACATTAAAAGAATAAAAATAAAAACGAGTAAACATCAGTGCAAAACCGATTTGTCGCATTTTTTTTACGTATTATGGTGTCGCGACAATATGAGGAAAGAGCTTTTATATGAACGTTCTGCGTTTGAAAAAAAAAAAAAGATCACTTTTTATTTTAATTTTAGTCATAGGCTACTCAATTACTGCGTTCCTGGCAGACTTGGGCAGGTGACTATGACTCGGTCAAAAATCACTCAGTTTTGATTTTTTTTTTTTTTTCTAATGATACAAAAAAATGATTTATTTCGAAAATGTCAAAAATCAAATAATACAGAGACTAATTATTTGTATTTTAGATTCTGAACGAAGTGAAGAAGCTTATGTTTTTACAATGATGTTTCTTTTTTTTTCTCTCTCTCTTTTTGGTAACACTTTTTCGTATGAAAATACTTGTCCAATCAGATTTTGCCAATATAGGCGTCTTAGTGGGGGGGAGGGGGAAAACGCTTTTAAACAAACCGTAAAATTTAATAATTATTGTTTAACTAAGTACGACGTCAGCCGATAACGGCCCGGTGACCTGTCCCCGGAAGAACGTTCTCAAAGTCTCTCGAATAATCTTTATTTTTTTTGTTCCAATTAAAAAAAAAAAAACCGAGCGCATTGCTCATTGTAAAGATGAGTAATATTTGACACACGTGACCCTGGACGTACCCACACGTAACTGATACTACTAGCGATACTAGAGATCACGTTTGTGAATATTATCAGAGTTGGCAAATTCTAAATGATATTTAAAACAATCACTAAAAAAACTCATCGTTACGCATATGAAAAAAAAGTGGAAAACATATTTTGTATCGAAACACAACAACAACAACACATCGAAATTTCCGACAACAATCGTTTGGATGATAAATAATATTCCAAGCGAACTGTGAGCTTAATTATTTTTTGAATTCGAATATTGTTTTTGTTACTCTTTTTTTTTTTTGTGTTATCAAAACTGTCTAAACGCGCCCTATATTGTAATTGACTGTGTAATTAATTTCACTTTTTTATTCAAACATAATATATTTCATCAATAGTTAAGAAATTTTTAAATTTAAACAATTTTGTGCGATTTACAAAAAACATAAATCAATACACATTTCATTACTATGAAACATAACTGCGAATAACACTCGAGTAAAAGTTTGTAACGGTTTTTTTTTTATTTTGATCGGTGTAATTTGTACGGGTAAAGTGGATGTTGAAGAAAACACAAAACTACCCTTTTTAGATTCAGAGCCAAGAGAACAATATTTACAATAACAATATTATTTCTGTTTTTTATGTGTCTCCATTTTCGAGTGGTGAAACCTGTCCAAAAAAATCCGTCCATTATCTCAACATATTTGAAGTGTTTTCTTCTTCTCGGTCGTTACACATTAACAAGGTCATTTTTTTTTTTTTGAAAGATATCAATCGTTTTATTACATCCTACTTGGAAAACCATATAGGAAATTCGATTCACGCAATCGAACACCGGCGGCGGTTCAGTGTTTATACGTTTAACATTATATCATTACAAAAAAATTCTGATTTAACTAAACCGGTTTTTGAAAATGCTTTTTTGGGTTACTAACTTTACTTGACTTTCGAAAATTCGGAAATATTTCAATGATTTCATAAAAATAATGTTTTCAAAATCATTTGTAAACCGTTTATGTTTTACACGGATTATTAACACCAATTAAAAGAATTAAAATGTTTTGTTTTCGTTTTTTTTTTTAACCCTGTTGGAAAAAATAAAATCTTTGGTTTTAACGGGTTTTCAGAAAACCTGTTTAAAGCCACGGTTTTATTTAATTTTACATTTCAAAATCATAAGTAAGTTCTGATTTTTTATTTTTTTTTAATTATATAATTTTTTATAATAATTGTTATTAATACACTACAGAGAGTGTTTTGTACGCAGAGTCGTGTTTTAATTCAACCGATAACTTTCGTTTTATTTTCCCTGTCCCAATCATCATGCCGCGCACAAAGTAATTATTCATTTTCAGTGGGCATAAAATAATAATAATATAAACGGCGAAAGAGATAAATATTTTAATCATTTTCTATAATAACAGTATAAAATATCTATCACATACCTACATTATCTTTCGGGTGTATAATAATATTTAATAAACGACAAAAAAATAATAATAACCGTATTTTAAAAGTATATATAAACCGAAAGCACAATTTAATACTGACAGAGCAGATGGTTTTTGAAATATTCACAAATTTTTAAGTTGAAATTCACCACAACAAAATAAACTAAACAAATAACAAACTTCTGCGTCGTGAGCACGTGCAACCACGCGTGTGACAGAAAGATTTTGTCGAAATTTTCGATTTTTATTCTTAAATGCGGAAGTCATATATTATGACATAAACGATTTTGTTCTCTAAAAATTACTCAAAATACGAGGGGGAGGAGGAAACCGAAATATCCTGAGGACCGGCTGCAATCGTATGCAACAGAAAGATTTTGTAAAAAAATATTTTCTATTTGTACCTACCGTAAAAGAGAAAATATGTCATACGAGTAGTATGTTCTCCAAAAAAATCACCCAAAAAAGACTAGGGGAAGAAAAACCGGAAAAAACCCCGAGGAGGTGATTTCGACTCTAGTTTATTGTCGTCGCCAGTAGTGTGTGCTTCTGACCGGTGAAATTAATCGCAGTTTTTACAGCTTTATAAATTTTCGAGGTCGGACATATTAGTATACCTAAGTGTGGTAGTGTTACGTGGACAAAAAAAAAAAAATAAAAATTAATAATTTCGTTCATTCGCACACATACACGAGTAATAACGGTGTCTCTTCATAATGGATCGCACAATAAAGTCGCGTCCTCCGTGGAAAAGAAAAAAAAAACGAAATTTTCGTAGTAAAAGAAACTAAGATAATCTCTAAAAAAAAACAAAACGATATATTATTCAAAAACAGCAGCAGCAGCAGTTAGTTATTAGTGAGCACAAACTCTTTAGACACACACACACACACACACACTGCCCTCGAGTCTTTTTTTAAAAATGGCAAAAAAAAAAATAAAAAACAAAAACGAAACAACCGAAGTCCGCGGGTTAAACCACATTCACCGTTTATCGTCGCGCATAATTATTAATATTACACCGACCCCGCATTTTAACGATGTTATTACAAAAAAAAAAAATAATAAATAAATAAAAAATTTTTAGATTCTGAACAAAGTGAAGAAGCTAGTGTTTTTACAATGATGTTTATTTTTTTTTTTTTTCTGTTAACACTTTTTCGTATAGAAATACTTGTCCAAAAGTT
>JAIPRM010007519.1:0-17100 GCA_025469315.1 Stegophylla sp. TES_Ste_2020 | reverse complement strand
AATATAAAAAATAAATGAGAAAAAAAAATGTTAGAAAAATGTCCAAAATTTTTTTTTTACATTTTCAAAATTTTCTTGCGCCAAAATCTTTCTTATATGATTTTCTATCTATGTTTAAATTTTCATAGGTCGGATCAAAAAATGATGGTTTTTGAGTCCTTTTTTGTCAAATTTCGGGTAGTTTTTTCCAAAAAAAAAAAAAAAAAAAAAATTGAAGAATTGAGAAATTCAAAAAATGACCTCTCAAAAGTACAATCTTGAAGCAAATCCGGTTTTAAAAAGTTATTGATTGAAACTTTTGGACAAGTATTTCCATACGAAAAGTTGTACACAGAAAAAAAAAAATAATAATTAACATCATCGTAAAAACACTAGCTTTTTCACATCGTTCAGAATCTAAAATTGAATATCATTTTAAAACTAAAACATTCATTAATCCACTAAAAATATAAAATGATTACCCTCTCCTCTTCCTGAGAACTTTTTATGGCTATGATTCTACTCCAAACACAACATAACGGTTTATTTCAAGCTGCATTTTTTCACTACAGTTAAAGTGTAATCTTTGTATAATTATTTAATATTAGTTCGATGTTCGACGTACTTTCCGAATACAAAATGTGAAATCTTTTTCATATTTAATTTAATCAATTTACAGGCATTTTTGGGTCTGTGTCCTTATGCTGGAATCCAAGCGCATTTTAACGCACATGTTATGAATAAAAAATTGCCAGACATAAGAAATAGAATAAAAAATGTAAGTGAAGTAATTTATCACAAGAAGTATATCATTAGTAACTGGCAAGAAGCAGACATCGCCTTTGCTGTTTTAGCAGAAAGTTTCGGTGTCAATGTACCTTTTATCGCGGTATATGGATGCCTCCAGATGTTTGGGGGTAATATAGAGAAATCTCAGTACAGAAAAGCTATCGGTGTCGGTTGTGGTAATGTACCAAGAACAAATAAAAAATCTGGTAAGGATCAGCCGCATAAAGCATTGTACCCGATTAAAATTGATACAATGGTCAAAGTGGATAAGAGAACGTGTTGCGTAAATTGTAGGTAATTAAAGACTATCTGTCAACAACATAAACACTACCGTGTCAGCCGAACACGCTTATAAGACAGATTCACTTTTGGTATTTTTTTTAGATTCTGAACGAAGTGAAGAAGCTAGTGTTTTTACAATGATGTTTATTTTTTTTTCTGTGTACAACTTTTCATATGGAAATACTTATCCAAAAGTTTCGATCAGCAACTTTTTGAAACCTGATTTGCCTCCAGATGGTACTTTAAAAAGGTCATTTTTTGAATTTCTCAATTCTTTTTTTGTTTTTTTGGAAAAAACTACCCAAAATTTGACAAAAACAACTCGGAAACCATCATTTTTTGATCCGAACTATATGAAAATTTAAACATAGATTTTGGCGCAAGAAAATTTTGGAAATGTGAAAAAAATTTTTGGACATTTTTCTAACATTTTTTTTCTTATTTATTTTTTATATTATTAACTTTCTTTGTTCAGAATCGTTTTATTGAGGAAATGATTTATCGTTTCTTTAAAATTCAATACACCCGTCAAGAAAATCCCACCCGTCGTGCGAAGTATGTCCGGCTTTTTACATGCGAATTGTATGTTAAATAAAAATTATTATTTATTTATTTTATTTTTTTGATTCCAATGTGCCTAATTTATTTGTATTTTATTCTCAAAGCCATGCCTGGGACGAATTTATCTGCAACGAACCAAGTCGTTCTAGACAATGCGGAGGAGACAGCGGCGGCCCGTTACTGTTAGAGTTACGCGATGAAACTACGAACCGTATGAAAGAAGTACAAATCGGAATCTCAAAAGGCGGTTCTTCTGATTATTGCTTAATCGCGCCATGTGGATGTGAAAGGTCTTTGACAATACACACGTTTTTGTATAAATATAGACATTTTATCCAAAACACCACTGGAGTCAAATTCGATGATTGTAGCAATTATTACAGAGTATCGATTATAAATTTTAATTTCAATTCTCAAGCGATCGAACCAAGAGTACAATATTTTATATTGAATGTACTTGGGATTATAGCATGCGCACTAAGGTCGTTGTGAAATTATTGTGTTCACGCCTCAGAGTCCATGATTGTACCTAGACGGCTGAATCGACATTATTAAAGAATAATATTGTAATATTGTTTTCAAGCGAATTTATACAATAAATATATTTACACGACGACGACGACGACGACAACGATGTCCTGTTGTTGCACTCGTGTGTTATTATTATATTTTTGTTGCATACGTGTGTTGTTTACACCCACAGGTATATTTACCTACACGTCGGACGGAAGTTATAACGGATGCTATACCATTTTGCATTGGTATCACGTGAATTCCTCTTTCTGCTCCTCGAGCCCGGATTAAAGGGGGGACAATGGGGTCATGATCCCAAGACCCATACATTAAAGCGGCCCATCCTTTTCTACCAGATATTTTTTTAATACCCCCATTTAAAAACATTTCAAAATACAAAATATTTATTTTATTAATAATATTTGTCCACTAAGGATTTTTAGATTCTGAACGTAGTGAAGAAGTTTATGATTTTACAATGATGTTTATTTATTTTTTATTTTTTCTTTTTTTTCTGTGTACAACTTTTTGTATGGAAATACTTGTACAAAAGTTTCGATCAGTAACTTTTTGAAACCGGATTTGCCTCTAGATTGTATTTGAAAGAAGGTATTTTTTGAATTGCTTAATTCTTCAATTTTTTTTTTTGGAAAAAACTACCCAAAATTCGATAAAAATGAATCGGAAACAATTATTTTTTGATTCGAACTATGTGAAAATTTAAACGTAGGTAGAAAATAATATAAGAATGATTTTGCCGCAAGAAAATTTTGAAAAGGTGAAAAAAAAATTTTGGACATTTTTCTAACACTTTATTTTACTCATTTATTTTTTATATTATTAACTTTCTTCGTTCAGAATCGTTTTATTGAAGAAATAATTTATCGTTTCTTTAAAATTCAATACACCCGTCAAGAGAATCCCACCCGTCATGTGAAGAACACCCATCGTGCGAAGTATGTCCGGCTTTTTTTCTGTTTACACGTTTTCGTATAGAAATACTTGTCTAAAAATTTCGACCAGTTGTTTTTGAATCATAATTGCTTTCATATGTTATTTTTGAGAGATAATTTTTCGAAATTTAGATAGCATTATTAAAACCTGGAAAAAAACATCAAAATTTGACAAAAAAAGACTCGGAAACTATATTTTTTTAATCCAAACCTTAAAAAATTTTAATATAGATAGACAATAATATGAGAAATATTTTTTACTTTTTCTAACAATTATCTGAACAAAACTTTTTTTTTTTTACTTTTCCCAGTTGATAGTGAAATATGAAACTGGTTACATAAAAAATATTAATTTTTTTTTCTGTAATATTCATAAGCTTTATAATTTTTGAGTAAATTTGCCCCATAGAAACTTCATAGAAGAAATTGTTTATTTTTTTCTTTAAAATTCAACACACCAACAAGACTAACCCACCCGAAGTGCGAAGTACGTCCTTTTTTTATTTGTTATCGTAGTTATCGCTCAAAAACGCGACAGCCGACGATCACTTGACCTAATCGGTAATACACATAAACAATAAGTAGTTAATGTTAAGTAGAGCTTAGATAAGAAAGCCGGACATACTGAGCACCATGGACAATCTTCACTCCTCAAGTCAGATACTCTAGGTGGGTATGTAGAATTTTAAAGAATCGATAAATCATTTATTCAATAAGACGATTCTGAACAAATGAAGCTAATAATATAAAGAATAAAAATAGTCATCATTTTCAATACACCCATCAAGTTTGTGTGATGTGAGGTATATCCGGCTTTCTTGTTTATACTTTACTTTTATTTTTATCAAATAAATAGAGAAGAGGAAAAAAAAATTAGCACTAAAATGTTTCTTTGTCTATCTCTATTTAAATTTTCATAAAGTATGGAAATAAAAAAAAAAATGATAGTTTCTGATTTGCCCCCCTACAAAAAAAAAAAAATAATAAAAATAAATAAATAAATAAGTAAAAAAAAAATCGAAGAATTGAGAAATTCAAAAAATGATCTTTCTAAAGTACAAACTAAAGGCAAATACAGGTTCAAAAAGTTATTGATCGAGACTTTAGGACAATTAATTCTATAGGTACGAAAAAGTGTATACAGAAAAGTATATAAAAAAAAAAAAAGAAGAAAAAAAATCAACATCATTGTAAAGACACTGGCTTCTTCACTTCGTTCAGAATGTAAAATTTTATGAAATAAAAACTTTCAAAGAATGAGAAATTTTCAATTTTTTCAAATTTCTATATTCACCTCAATATTGGTCAAATGTTTTTGACACTTATGTGAGTTATTCGCGTGATTATTTTTAGTAGTTGGTGAAATTTTCAAGTCTCTATCTTTATTATTCTGAAAGTAATTACTAAATAACTAAAATTAATTTCATGATAATAATTATTTCGGTATTCCCAGTATATTTGTCAGTACTTTTTCCGATTTTCTTTCAATCAAAACCTTTTAAAACTTTCAAATATTCGTGCGTGAAAAATTTTCTTTCATCAAAATATTAGCTTTATTATTATCTACCTATGTACCAAGTTTCGTGAATATTGACCAATATAATAAAAATATGCGTTGGAGTGTGTTATTTTAAGTAAAACTAATAAATTCTCCCAAAATGCCAATTTTAAACAATCATACATAAACACAAAAACTCGACTTACGATTTTTGAAATTTTTTTTAGTTCCGTCGGTAATATATATGAATATGTTTGTCTTAAATTTTCAGGTCTTAATATACGAAAATTATAATTTTATGAAATAATAACTTATAAAAAAAACTAGAAATTTCCAATATTTTCAATGTTCTGTACTTACTTGAAAAATGGTTAAATGTTTTTGAAAAATTTATGAAGTATGTACGTGACTTAGTGTTAGTAGTTGGTCAATGTTTCCACATTCTATTCCTATTATTTTTGAAATTGCGTGAAAAAAAATAAAAAATCAACTTTATGAAAATTCGGATTATGACGCTTTTTATCGTTTTCTGTCAATTTTTGTGTAGTCGAGACATACGCTTAGAAAAATTATTGAGAATTTTGAAAAATGACTATCCAAAAGTACCACCTAGACATGGGCGTTGGAACATTTTTTTTGCCGGGGGGGGGGCAAAATATTTCAAGCTTTTTTCTAGAGGGCATAGGTGCAAAATATGGGTGTTTATATTTTGTTGATAAATCTGTCCCCCCCAATTTTATAGCATCTATGCCGAAGAAATGTGTACTTAATTATAATTACATTTTTTTTTTACAAATATTTACTAAACAAATACCATTTATTTTCTAATTTTCTATACCTGTGTACATGACCTACAAATAATGGATTATCGCAAATATGACAATCTACGTTACACTGTAATTGACCGTAATGAGTCTAAAAAAAAAAAAAATTATTTTTCTGGAATGAGAGATAATAAATAAAGTTCATATCTGTTTTTCTGTCAATTAATTTGATATTCAGTATTTTAAATTATAAATAGATATAATATATTACTTGCTGAACAAAATTATAGAATTATATTTAAGTATTATGAGCTAAATGTAAATATAAATAGGCCGTGAAGTCGTAGGGGTAGAGCCCCCACTGCCCCAGGTGCGGCTATAGGAACCTATTTGGGGGGGGGGCAAGTCCCTAAACAAAAACTAAAAATAAACACATTTTAAAGAATAAAATCTAGACGTCTATTTTTAGTCTTGGCAAAAATATCTAAAATATCATCTATATTCTATGTTATTATACAAATCAATTTCTTTATGTGCATTTATTAAACATAAATTGGACAGCCTATCTTCAATCATTCTCGACCGAAGCCATGTTTTTACTCTTCTTAGAGTTGAAAACTTCTTTCCGCAGTAGGCCTGGGGGGGCCATGGCTCCCTCGCCCCCCCCTGGAGCCGCGCTTGCACTGCCCCCATTATTCCGGCGCCCTTGCATCTAGAAAACATTTGTGATCTATAGAGTTAATGATGAAAACTTTTGGACCATTATTTCTACCCGAAATCATATTTACGTATATACGGAAAAAAAACACAGATTTGTAAAATCAATACATTTTTCGCTCCACTATGAATCTCTAGAATAATAATAGCACTACGCTAAATATTACACCTATATACTTATAAATTATCTATCCAATTTATTTACATTTGTATACATTTTACAGTTACGTGAAACCTAATAAAAAATTTCAAAAGGTGATCATATTTAGGGCAGGTGCCATTGCTTCAGCAATATGTTGTTCACCACTTCACTGTATGTGACAAATCACTTGCTCTTATATTTGCATTATTACAAGCTTTTATGGAATAACCAAACATTTTAGAAAAGTATCTTGAAGCTTGTTTTACAGCAGTTGTTGTAAAGAAAGATGTAGATTTACCACAAATTGCTTTCTCGGTAATGACGTTAACAACCAATTCATCCACTTAGACTCAACATGAAAAGAAATTCATAATTCAAAAATTAATCACACAAAATAATTTAATTACCCGTGGATCGGGTTTCCTTGTTCTTTGCACATCAATTGATGAAGCAGAAAAAATATTAGAAGTAATTTTTTGAATATTATTTTAGTAAATTTTGAGAAGTTTTGCAACCTGACACAACCCACCACATTGGATCTAATGAGGTTATGAAAATACCATACGCTTATAGAAGAGTTATTTTTAATATTTATTATATTTCTACTAATTATTCAATATCATATTATAAATCGATTTTACTACTTCGTTATACAGATAAGATATATAGACTTAAACTTAATTATTAATATGAATTAAACTAATTTAATAAAAACACAATAATTTTCAATTATTTATTACTACAAATTTAAAAAAAAAAATAAATAACACACTTATATTAACAAATCAGTAATCACTAAAAGCGTAGCCAGGATTTTCTCATAGGAGGGGTTCACAAGTTTTGTTAATAAACTTACCCAATTGAATAGCCATGGAGGGGGGAGGGATGAGGAGTATACAATAATACTATATACCAGGGTTTTGGTCTCAATTCACTTATTTGGGTCACGGGTGTTAAATAAAAATTCAAGTGTTTTGAATTATTTAACATTTCTGGTTATGGTTGAATGTATATCTTTATTTTTGTTTAATTAGGGTATTAAAAAAAAAAAAAAAAAAAAAACATATTGTTTATGAGTTTCAATACAAATTTGATTTAATAATCAGATTTTATTTTAAAAGTAAGTTTAATGCAAAATAATAATTTATTCCATCATTTTTTTACCGAAGTTAACATATACATTAAACCTCAATTATTATCTTTATTAACTAACTGAAGAACATAAAAACTAAACATATTTATGTTTTGGTTATTTTGCATAATATATATTTTTAATCTTTTTAATGTCGTAAAAGATTGTTCATTAGTAGAAGTTATTACTGAAAGTGTTTCTAAATTCTGAGAAGTTTAAAAATAGGTAAAAAAATGTTTGTACTACATTACAAGTTTCTGCAAATTTTTTTGGTGACATTTTAATTTCCCCTCCCACATCTGTAACGCATTACAATCGAAATCACCTTGGAACATTGCAAGTAGCCGAGTAATTTTTTATTCGTTTAGTATATTATTGGATAATAGTGAAATAACTTTTAACTTTTTCAAGTAAAAATCTGTGAGATAAAAATCGGTAATTTAATTGATATGAAAAATGATCAATAAATGGAATGAATACAGAAATTCTGTAATAATCTTTTAGCATCATTCCGACAAATTTACTTATAAGCTGTAAAATAAATATAAATTTAAATATTTAAGACATCGCATTAAGATATAACATTATTTAAAATAATTTTTAATTCACTTTCTGAATTTTAATCTAGAGTTTTTATTTAAATTTGATATGACTTAAGCAGTTCAAATAGATTTAACCCGAATCCAGATCTATATTCTATGTCTGAAGAAATTTACTTAATATTAAACACAATATATTCAACATTTTCTCGATATTTAAGTTCATTACTAAATCCTGGTTATTTTATAGCACTCACTAATTAGTACAATCCCGATAATTACAACCTAATTAATCCAAACACAAATTTCTCTTAAACTATAAACTATGATGTAAAATAACTCAAGAAAAATAATTACCTATTATATTGGGTATGTCGATGTAACCATTTAATAATATTAAAGTTTTAATCGTTTATATGGTTTGTTATTTAAATTATGTATTTAAGATCTACTCTGCTGGTGTTGAGCTATTTTAACGTTCCTCTAAGTAGGTATAATACTGTAATAGTAATGAAAAAAATCAATGGGAGGGGTTTGAACACCCAAAACCCTCCCCTTGGCTACGCCACTGACTAAAGGTATTATTTTTGACATTCATAAGTCAATCATGCGTTTCGATTAGTTAGTACCTACATAAAAGATAAAAGATAAATAACTAAATACTAATTTTATTTTAATATACATAATGTGCGAAATTTTTAACTACGTAAGTATGAATCCATTAATTTGTAACATCAAAAAACACAATTTATAAGATTTGGGGTTTGCTATGTGATATGTGATAGTGTACATATTAAATTAAATGAAAGAGAAATTGATTCTGCAAAAAGTTATTTTAATTTTGAGTTATGTATTTTTGAATAATCTATTCTTACGTAATAATTAATGCGTATGATATAAATTATTTACTATTAGAAGAATCAAATAACATACTATACTAAATATGTAACTAGTTTACATAGCAATATTTATTTATTTTTGTACAACAGCTGTTGTTTCTTCAAAAAACAATATAATATGTATGACAACTGATAAGATAGGTATGTAGTTTCACCTCACTGCACAGCAATAAATGACAAAATATTGTTTTTAGGGTTGATGTCGATGATGTAGACGCTACTCTTTACTATAAACTAGATAAGTAAGAAATACATTAAACATAAAAATGCCATTCAACACATGAAAAGTATACGGAAAGCGTAGTAGGTGAATCTGGGATATAGAGGTTTTAAAAAACAAAGCAAGAATAATAATAATGCAATAAAAACAAGTCCTAATACTGCCAACATCCATTCATGCGGAATAGTTTCTTCCAACCATGGTACTGTTATAAAGGAGTAATTTTGACGGCGGCGTGACATGTTTGGTACTGATTGCTCTGTGGTATTATCTCCAGATTGTTGGGAATTTGTCGAGGGACGACGTGGACGGCGGCGGCGCCTTGCAGTATCGTGATCAGCGTTTTGTGGACCATTTGTAGTGGGACATGGATGGCGTACTAAACAGTGAACAACACAGTTATTATTAAGACCATAACTACTTAGCAATGCTTCATCATCGTCCATTCTTTTTCCTTGATATATTAAGCATATAGTTTTATTAGATGATAATTCATGGCTAAAATGCCTCCTAAAACAATAATAACACAAAACAAAATGTAAAATATCAAATGAATTCTTTAATTATCGTGCCTAATAAATTTTTTAATAATACCTTTTGAAAGCACCGATGTTTTCTTGAAGTCTTCCTTCGACTAAACGGAATTTTTCATTTATATATTTAAGTCGTATTTTAATGGCATCATCGCTTGCATCACTGGTACTTTGATTGGATTCACTAGGCTGTGTAGTTGATTCAGTTTCAGTTACATTTTTTTCTGGGGCAGTAGAATTTTCATTTGTATTATTTTCAACATTATCGTTGCTTAGAGTTGAATTTGTTTCAATATTCGTATTTACAGGATCTGTATCAGTTGTTGGATCTCCATCTAAAATAATATATTTCATAATTTTATAAAATAATGATAATCAATAATAAAAAAAAACATTTGATTTTGAAATTGTAGTAAAATAAAAAAGTATTTTCATTTCATTTCTCGACTCTAAGCGTAAACTGTCAACTATCAAATATTGGACAGATAAAATGCCGGTGTCTCACAAGATATTCTCCAATCGTTTTTAATTTTTATATAGCTGACCTACTTACAATCAATCCAATACAAGTGGCTGATTCCGCTGACGATTAAATCTCACATTTCAGTAAAATATGAAGACTCATATATTGCTTTAATTAACTCAATAACTAATATTATATGATATCTGATTAGTAAGTCAAAATAGTATTTAAAAGTCAATGAAAATAACCCTCATAACCGTTACTCTAGGACATTCTTTATGCCCCAGCGTAAAATTAAACATTATTACTATTCCTATACTTAATACATCTGTTGCAGAAATGTATGCACACCTGTGATATAGGGAAAAGAATAAAATCCCATACAATTTATATTAATTTTGTGGTTTATTCTAAAATTAATATTTAGTCATAATAAAATGTTAATTTTAGATTCTAAGCGGAGTGAAGAAGATTATGATTTTACAATGATGTTTATTTTTTTCTCTCTTTCTAAAAACACTTTTTCGTAAAGAAATACTTATCCAAAAGTTTCGATCAGTAACTCTATAGATTCAAAATCACGCCTCGATGGTACTTTAAAGTGGACGATTTTCAAATTTCCATAATTGACAAAAAATTGACAAAAAACGACAAAATAAGATATTACTGGAATTCTCATAAAATTGAAAATTGTTTTTTAATATAACATAAAAAATAATGCAGTTAAAACTTGAAACCTTCACCGACTACTAAAAATGGTTACGAGAATGCTTTATAAAAATTTCAAAAATATTTGATCAATTTTGAATTGAGTACAGCATTTTGAAAATTTTGGAAATTTATCGTTTATTGTTAGTTTATATGTAATGAAATTTTTAATTCTTGATATTAAGTTTTGAAAATTTAATATGATCTCACTCACATATTCGCTAATTTACTTAAAAAAATCTCGACAATCCTAATTCAACTTTTATCTCTACAACCTTTTGAAGTTAGAATTTTTACGAAATTCGTAAGTTTTGCCTAAAATTTCAATTTTAAAGCACATAAAGAAAACTGGTTTAACCGATCTTTTTGAAACTTGGTACATAGTTGGAAAATTTCATCGTAATTTTGGTGTAATAAAATTTTGAGTGAACAAAGAATTAAACCTTTTACAAGGGTTTAATGGGGGGAAAAAAATCAGAAAAAGTACGGACAAAGTATATTATGAGATAATTCTAGTTTATGAACTTGTAGCATTTGCATATTTGTTTTTCTCAGTTACAAAAATAGCAGAGTACGAAATAAATACGTTTCATGCTTTTACAAAGCTAGTTTTGAAATTTTATTTTGCATATAAATGCATATTTTGAGTATTTTTAATTTTTAGGGCATATTTTATATTTTTTATACTCTATTTTAAACTTTTTGAGACATATTTAAGTTATTTCAATTTTTTCCACACTGACGTTTTTATTTCAAACAATTCAGTCAAAATTTTTAGATAAAAATTCATTTAATTTTAATTTTTGTCGCATAATGTTGTTTTTGACTGTCTGTATGGATACATGTATTTCCTAGAAACGCTTGAGGATTGCGAATAAAGCAATATTAATAAATTTGCTGTAATTAATTTTATTAATAGATACATAATCATATATGATAATGGTTTAAATTATATTTAAATTAAGTAATTGTTTTGACTCATTTTAAAGGCAATTTATTTCATTAATACTTTTAAATTAAATCGCAAAAAAAAAATTTTAATGCATATTTTAAGTGCATATTATGGGGTTTTTAAGTGCATAAATGCTTGCATATTTAACGTTTTTTCAAAGCTACCCTATTTATGAGCATTCAAAAAGGTTGATGTTTTATCAGTACCTTATATATTTTTCGACGCTGAATACGAGAGGCTGTGAATTCAAATCCATGTACATAAATTATTTTGTAATTATTCTATTTTGAAAATTCAGTATTTTTGGTTATTATATTCTACTATTTTAACAACTTTCAACGCTGTTCTTGTGGCGTACTGGTTAAGGCGTTAGATTTAAATGTGACAATACCAGGTTCGAATATTACTCGGTAAACTAAATATTCTGCGCTCTTTCAACTAACCACTCAACCGAAGTTACACGTAAAATAATATAAGTACTAAAATGATATAATAGCGAATAAATGTTGGTTTACGATAGTAAGAGGTTCTTTTATTTAATTATTAATTATAACGTATATATATTTTATTGTAATTTGAAATTTATTTATTATAAAGCCGGACATACTTCGCACGATGGGTGGTATACTCTTGGCGGGTGTATTGAATTTTAAAGAAACGATAAATCATTTCTTCAATAAAACGATTCTGAACGAGGGAAGTTAATAATATAAAAAATAAATGAGAAAAAAAATGTTAGAAAAATGTCCCAAATTTTTTTTTCACGTTTTCAAAATTTTCTTGCTCCAAAATCTTTTTTTATATAATTTTCTATCTATGTTTATATTTTCATAAAATTCGGATCAAAAAATGATGGTTTTCAAGTCTTTTTTGTCAAATTTTGGGTAGTTTTTTCCAAAAAAAAAAAAATTGAAGAAATGAGAAATTCAAAAAATGACCCCTTTAAAGTACAATCTAGAGGAAAATCCGGTTTCAAAAAAATACTGATCGAAACTTTTGGACAAGTATTTCTATACGAAAAGTTGTACACAGAAAAAAAAAATTAAAAAAAAAAAAAACATCATTGTAAAATCACTAGCTTCTTCACTTCATTCAGAATCTAATATTCATTAAGTGTAGGGAAAAATATGAAAAATCAATTTTCGTTTTTCGTTAATGATATAGGTATGTGACAAAATAATTTTTAGTTCAACAAGTTTAATGAGTACATTATATCAGTTATAATGTAAGATCAGTGCACAATCACACAAAAATGAATTAATTTCGTTATTCTGGTCGAATTTCGATCATTTGGTGATACCAGTACTTATTATTAAGTAAATTTTAAGGAAAATTCAATTATTTACACAAATTGCACACGGATTATTCTGTTATTAAATAACAAAATATTAAATATACCTATTGAAAATTACAATTATTATTGTATACTAAATGATGCTTTGCTTAGAATCGTTTTATTGAAGAAATAATGTATTGTTTCTGTAAGATTCAACACATCCGCCAAGAGTATCCCATCCGAGGAGCGAAGTACACACTTTTAGATTCTGAATGAAATTAAGAAGTTAATAGTTTTACATTGATGTTTATTTTTTTTTCTTTTTTAGATTCTGAGCGATAGCGAGGAATATATTGGTTTTATAAATCTGTGTGTTTTTTTTCCGTATGTATGTTATCACTAGTTCGGGTAGAAATTCTGGTTCAAAAGTTTCGATCAATAATTTTATAAATTGGAAATTTCGTCTAGTTGGTACTATTAGGAGGTCTTTTTCCAAGTTCACAATACTTTTTCTAAGCGTAAACCTAGACTACACAAAAATTGACAAAAAACAGTAAAAAGCGGCATAACCCGAATTTTCGTAAATTCGAATTTTTATTTTTTACATAATTTTCAAAATGATCAAGCTGGAAAGTTGAAACTATCACTAGTGAGGGGTAGCCACACTGCACGCCTGCGGACCAATGGCGATCAAATGGTTAGAGGAACTTGAAATTCGACTCTAACAGCTTTGCTTGTTTGGTAGAAGAAAATATCCCATTAACATTTTCTAGTCCGTTTGTGTTATTTTTGTTTTATTTTTCTTATATTTTATACAACTATTATTTAAGTTTGTTATGTTTTATTATTATATTATTTTATCTGTCAAATAATCATGCCGAGTGTCATATGCATAAATAAATCACCAACTACTAAAAATAGTCACGCGCACACATCATACAATTTTAAAAGTTATTTTACAATTTTTGAGATAAGTACGGCATTTTGAAAAAATCGGAAATTTCTCGTTTTTTGCTAATTTTTAATTCATAAAATTTTAATGTATGGATATTAAGAGCTGAAAATTTAATACAAACATACTCCAATGATGTATATTCAATGGACCTAAAAAAATCTTGAAAATCGTAAGTTAAGTCTTTTTTTTTATAACTATTAAAAGTTAGTATTTTGACAAAATTAATTTGTTTCATATAAAATTATACACTTAGACGCATATAAAAAATAATTGGTTTAACCGATCTTTATGAAACATTGATGGAGAATTACTTTGCGAATATTTTGGTGTATGAAAATATTTCATGGGTAAATAATTAAAAAATGTTCAAGGTTTTTATGGAAAAAAAAATTGGAAAAAGTACGGAAAAATTACTATAAATATTAAATAAATATTGATTACTTTGTTACTAATTAATAATATTGGACTACTACTGGACACTTGAAAAAATTTGGTGAATTTTATTCGATGTACTTATTATTGGAAAAAAAGTTAATTCTATAAGTAGCTTAAAACTCTAGGATTTCCATTTAAAGACCAAATTGCCAATTAAACTAATTACTGAGAGGTTGAATATTTATTAATTTATGAAAATAGACTTTATTACATTTTTAATTTTTATTAAGACGTTTATCACTTTTTACACACATACGTGCGCGCACACACACACGCACGCACACAAATATCGAATACCAAACGTAATTAAATAAAATTTTGTTAAATATTTCCTTATCGCCAATTATTATTATTATCATTAAAAATTAATTGAAGCTTTCGCATCGAATCATTTTATTGAAGAATTTATTTTATTGTTCTTTGTATTATTGACTTCTTTCGTTCAGAATCGTCTTATTGAAGAAATGATTTATCGTTTCTTTAAAATAATTATATACACCCTTTAAGAGTATCTGACCATAGGAGCGAAGAATATCCGCGGTGTGAAGTTTGTCCGGCTTTCTTGTCTATACTTTATTTGACATAACTTTACTTTTCTTTCAAATTCTGAACGAAGTGAAGAAGTTTATGATTTTACAATGATGTTTATTTTTTTAAGCTTCGATCAATATCTCTATAGAACCGGAAACGTACCCAAATGGTACTTTACACAGATCGTTTTTTCAATTTTTCAATACTTTTACCAAAAACGGGGAAAATCTGTCGAAAATTGACAAAAAACGGCAAAATTTGCAATTACCGGAATTTCCGTAAAATTGAAAATTACTTTTTGACATAACTTCTAAAATAATGCAGCTGGGGACTTGAAACTTTCACCAAATACTAAAAATAGTTACGAGAACATTTAATGAAAATTTCAAAAAATATTTGATCAATTTTGAGTTAAGTTCGGCATTTTAAAAATTTCGGAAGTATCTCGTTTTTTGTTAGTTTTTATGCAATAAAATTTTTGATTTTTGATATTAAGACTTGAAAATTTAATATGATCTCACTGACGAATATGACTAATTGATTTGAAAAAATCTCAAAAATCGTGAGTCATCATTTTTTTTTATACCTGTTTAAAGTTAGAATTTCGACAAAATTTGTTAATTTTACCTAAAATTACGCACTTTAACTGTACATAAAAGAAAACTGGCCCAACCGATTCTTTTGAAATTTGAAGCCTATATAGAGAATTTAATTTCGAATATTTTGGTGCAATAAAATTTCTTAAGGACGAATAATTAAACATTTTACAAGTGTTTGATTGAAAAAAAATCGGACAAATTATGGACAAATTATTTTATTAATTGTAATAATTATTAACATTTAACATCCAAATGGTTAGTAGGTACTTTTTTTTCACCATCTTATATATTTTTTAACGCTGAATACGATGGAATAAAATAAAATCTACGTGCATCAATAGTTTTCTAATTATTTTATTCCATTTGGAAAATTCAATATTTTCGGTTATTATACTAAATATTTACTATTTCAATAAAAATGTTTAATAATATGTTACTTTGGCGTAGTGGAACGGCGATACGGTTATGATGCAGAAGTACCGGGGTTCAATTCCTGCCCGGCACTCCGAATTCTTCGCCCATCTTTTACCATGGTTAAAAAAAATTCAAAATTCAAAACCGCCAGTTTGCTGGGTTTTTTGAAAAATAAAAAGCTCTCATTCATTCAAAATTCAATCAATTTCAAATTTTTTTTCCCTGAGTAACTTATAAATAATTCTACAAAGTGGCTATTTTTGAAATTTTTCAAAAATTTTTTTTGAATACTAATAAATTTTTTTTTAACGGTTTTGAATTTTGAATTTTTTTTAACTATGGTGAAAGATGGGCTATAAGTCATACATTATGTTAAAAAAAAAAACAGAACTTCAATATCTGCATTATATTAGGAGTAATAACTACTAATTTTCCAATTAATTTACATACTGTAAGTATGTAAAATACTATCTGCACATCGTACATATTTATAAAACTAATGTCCAAATAATGATCTAATGACCAAATATTAAAACTTATGTTGATAGACAAATCTTGTATTATATTTTAATTTCTAATGTATTTTCTAACTTGCATAACTTATTTATTTTTAGAAAATATAATTCATTTACCAATTAATATCACATTAAAGTAATTTAACTAGATATATCCTGATATCCATCACTATTAATATTTTATAATTATTTAAATCGGTTTTTAAATTTAAATAGGTACTTAGTAATTTTTTTTTTTTAAATTTAACATTCAGTTTAGAGAATATAATTTTTTTTATTAACAGTCAAAAACTATCCTAAAATCTAAATATGTGCACTAATCAATTATATATAATTGTACAAATATGACATTAATTTAAAAAATATAAAAAAAATAACCGGTTTGTCCCAACACTACTAGTTATTTCTTTAAAATAAAAAATTAAAAAGCCAGACATACTTCGCACGATGGGTGTACTTCGCACGACGGGTGGTATTCTCTTGACGGGCGTATTAAATTTTAAAGAAACGATAAATCGTTTCTTCAGTAAAACGATTCTGAACGAAGGAAATTAATAATAATAAAAAAAAAAAATTTTCAAAAAATGTCCAAAATTTTTTTTCCCATTTTCAAAATTTTCTTGCGCCAAAATCTTTTTTATAGGATTTCCTATCTATGTTTAAATTTTCATAAAATTCGGATCAAAAAATGATGGTTTCCGAGTCGTTTTTGTCAAATTTTGGGTAGTTTT
>JAIPRM010007518.1:0-17100 GCA_025469315.1 Stegophylla sp. TES_Ste_2020 | reverse complement strand
CGGAGAAAGTACGAAATAAATTACCTATTTTATTACATATTTGTTATTAATACACAAAAGGTTGAGAGGTTGATCGGTAATGTTTTATTGCATCTTTTTAATTATTGTTGTTATTATAATTATCGTAATATTAATGTTAAATATTAATTGTGACAGGTGGTATGTATAATATAATATTTTAATAGTTTAAAATCTTATTTGATTAAATATCCTAATAGCCAATCAGGTATGGACATAGTTTCGACCAATGACAATTGCTTTGCTTTCAATAATAAAATAAAATAAATTCAAGCAGTCGTCAGACCATCGTCTCGTCGTCAGTGTTCAAACCAATGCGGCAACGAAGAGTTCGTCTCGCTGATCGGTTTCACTCACTCCTCTCTCTTCTCTCTCCTCTTCTCTCTCTCCTCTCTTCCTCTTCTCTCTCTCTCTCTCTCCTCTCTCTTTCTCTCTCTTCTTACTAAATCTGTTTTATCTATTATGTGTACACATTTTTTTTTTTTTTTTTACACCTTGTTTCCTTGCGTTTTTCGGTTCGCTGAAGGTATGCGTGCGTGATGGTGCAGAGGGCATCGGTAATTCGCAGTTAACAACCTATGTGGTTGCTAAGTCGCCTGATGCCGTGTACTGAACGTCATCTTAATAATGTGAGGGTACATGAGTGTTTTAACTTAAATTTATAAGTACACTTAGTTTTTAAAACGGGATTTGTGTGCGCGTTAGGTAGGTTTAGGTAGGTTAGGTAGGTAGGTCCTCTCCATGAGCCCACCTTGTCGTGGTGGAGGGGCTCATGCCTTTAGGGGCATGCTAACGGGCTCACCAAAAACGATAGTTAAAAAGTCTTTGGACATTTTACCCCTGCGGAATCAGGGGATCCGTTATCATAGCTTTCTTTCATCATATCTCTCTCTTCTTCTCTTCTGTTAGATTGGTTAAGTAGGTTAGGTTAGATACCTGTCGCCTTATCTGTCTTTTATAGCCTGTCATCTGTTATCTGCCCTCTGTCTGTCTATCATCTGTCCTTTGTAAACGTGCTAACATTGCTGCAGGTCCTAAGCCTGCATACAATGTGAAGACAAACTTTACTTGGTATCTATTTATTATTTTTTTTTAATTTGTTTACAGAGTAGTGGGAACAAGTTTTTAAAATCTTCATATTTATTCGCTCGACTTGTTGTTGTGTATCGTGGGGACATTTCGGCTTGATAATCGACTTGCTGTGCGACGTAAGGACATTCTGGATTTTTACGGTCTGGAACTATACGGTTTGCGATTTTCCAGACTTTTACAGTTTGAAAGTTTCCAGATTTTTACGGTCTGTGTACCTAAATATATTCAGAACCTTTACTAAAAATCCTAAAAATCATTTATTTTTTATATTATTAACTTCTCTCGTTCAGAATCGTTTTATTGAAGAAATGATTTATCGTTTCTTTAAAATTAAATACACCCGTCGTGCAAAGAACACCTATCGTGCGAAGTATGTCGTGCTATTTTTTTTTCTTCCTCCTTGAACACTTTTTCGTATAGAATTACTTGACCAAAAATTACGATCAATAATTTTATAGATTCAAAATCGAATCTAAATGATACCTTTGAGAAGTTATTTTTCAAATTTCTCAATACTTTTTCCATAAACGCGAAAAAATTGCTAAAAAACGGTAAAATATGCTAAAAGCGGAATTTCCGTAAAATTGCTTTTTAACATAACTTCTAAAAAATGCAGCTAGGGACTTGAAACTTTCACCAACTACTTAATGTAGCCACAAGAACATTTCATATAAATTTTAAAAAGATTTGATTGATTTTGAGTTAAGTACAGCATTTAGAAAATTTCTCATTTTTTGTTAGTTTTTATGTAATTAAATTTTTGATTTTTGATATTAAGAATTGAAAATTTAATATGGTTTCCCTGACATATATGTCTAATTGACCTAAAAAAATCTCAAAAATCGTTAATCAAGTTTTTTCTCTATAACCGTTTGAATTTAGAATTTCGACGAAATTCGTTAGTCTTACCTAAATTACACACTTAAACGTACATAAAAGAAAATTGGCCTGATCGATTTTTTTTTAAACTTGGTGCCTAGATAGAGAATTTCATTGCGGATATTTTGGTGTAATAAAATTTGGGGCAAACAAAAAATTAAACATTTTACAAGGGTTTGACTGAAAAAAAATCGGAGAGAAGACAGACAGATATTAGGAGATATCTATAGCTTATAGATGTGTGATTGCTGGAAGTTGATAATGTTTTTATTGCATCTTATGTATTTTTCGACGTTGAATACGATGGTGTAAATTAAAATTCACATGAAACAATAGTTTTCTAACTATTTTATTCTATTTTGAAAATTTAATATTTTCGGTTATTATACTAAATACCTACAACTATTTCACCTACAAGGTCAACTATAAGGTATCGTGGCGTAGTTATGACGGAACCGGCCCATTCGCGACAGTACCGGCGTTCGATTCCAACCAGGCACTCCGAATTTTTTGAATTTTTTTTTTCTTATATTATTAACTTCCTTCATTCAGAATCGTTTTATTGAAAAAATGATTTATCATTTCTTTAAAATTCAATACACTCGTCAAGTGAATACCACCCGACGTGCGAAAAACACCTCAACGAGCGAAGTACACATTTTTTTTTCCTTTAAACTATTAAGGTGGACTTTTGGCAATATTTTTGATTTGTGAAATGTAGGTGATACCTTGGTTAACTGTAGTGAGAATACAAATTTCCAATGCATTAAAAACAAACGATTTCTGTTAATTTTGATTCATGACATCGTTTTTAAAAAACCTTGATTTGCCTTAGGTTCTAAAAAAATGAATCGTTTTTAGTGGTTGGACAGTCAATAAATTTGTTCTATTAAATTTTTAATATACGATGGTTTTTCAAAAGTCGACTTGCTGTTACAGTCAAATTTTCATCAATAGTTCGTGTGGTTTATAATGACAAAAAAAAATATATTTGATTCAAATTTTGTAATAACCGTCCCCGAAAAAATATCCTGCGTGCGCCATTGGTACCTACTACCTACTACCTACTATTTACGCATTGTTGCTACATATTATGAAGTAGCTGATGATGGGGGGATGGACTATTTAAACTCCACAGGAGAATATTATGTCAAAGGTTTCGCGAGCACTGTACCTTTACTCACCAGCACCACGCCTGTGTTTCTTCGGGTACGAATCGCGGGAACGTCCATGGCCGCGCCTTGGCTACGGATAACTACAACTGTGGTTAGGTCTCGGGTTCTGGTGATAGCGACGAACCGTCAGGGGTGTGCAACAGGTGCTCAAAATACAACAATCGTACATAATACGCACACACGCTCGAGGCGCGCCGTACGAGCTCGCAGGACAAAGACGATAAATAATAACACTATATTAGGTACGATTGCAGCAGCAGCTGTTGCAGTACGACCGCGTCCCTGGAAACGTGCCGTTAAAAAAACCACGGGGATACGCGCGCCGTGACCGATGAGACGAGCACTGCGACGTAGACGACCGCGCAGTGGCCAATAGATGTTTCGACGGTTCGTCGCCTTCGATTAGAAAAAAAAAAGAAAAAAACACATTGACCCTGCGCGCGTTTTGTGTTATTGTTTTATACGTACGTCGTCGTCGTTAATTTGATTTTTGATATATATATATATATATATATGCATTTTCATCATCGGTTTACCCATATTACCTACCTACCGGTACAACTTACGCTTTACAAGATCACGAAAAACGTCTATTTACAGGTATAATTATTACATTATTTTCATAGTAAATAGTTGTTGTTAATTAAAATATAAAATACCTATGCAGCAGTATGCAATAGTAATAAAAGTTATCGTGTCGCCCAATTCCCCGTACATTATAATAATTATTACGATGTGATAAACGGGTTTAACAGTACAACGCGTAAACTACGGTAACTGGTAAACACAGGTATTTAACGTTTTATTTTATATCCGTCGTTGCCCGTTCGTCGAAATGTGAAGTAGATATCGCGCCGCGAAGCTTAGCCACATCCTACGAGCATAAGAACTACTATGACGTGTCTCGTATTATTATTTATTATAAATGTGACGTAGAACACTTGAGTCAGTGGCGTATTTGACGTATTTGGCTAAGTAGGCGCTGAAAACCTAAGATAGCATTTTCTTTTTTACAGAACCTTCTAATTTATAGTTTGTAAAAATAATATTGAATATTTAATAATAATAAAACATCATACGTTGTAAAATATCATTTATCACCTATTTTATGAGCAGTAATTTTACAGTTTTTGTGTTTGTTATTTATGTAAAGTAGATATAACTATATTATGTTTTTATGAAGTTTCATAATGCGATAATACGATAAAAGACATTACCACCCGTCAACGCGTCTAACATTATTTGTTATTTTTTCTAAAAATGTCTTAGAAATCGACAAATAGGTAGTATACTTGTCATATTCTCTTTCACGGCTATCGCTTGTCGCCTCTCAAAAATCAGAAAACATTTTAGATTTATATATTTATTATAATATTATATAATTGTTTATTTTGGTTTTACATCTAATACGAGTAGTACTTATAAAATATTTTTTAAATTGTATGACATTTTTTTTTTTTTTAACAATTATTTATATTTTCATCTTTATTGACTTTATTATATACCTATTATTACAAGTTTGAAAAAATATCTTATTTTTCGTAATTTATGTAAATATTAAATGCATGAGTATATTTAGTGATTGCCAAAAAAAGTTACCGGACATGACAGATTACTATAATCTTTATAATCTTTCTAGATGTATCTAAATATCAACTAATGAACATGAAAAAATAGTTAAACTGTGTAATTATTGGATTCCGTTCGAAACAATTTGGAAACCACTGTTCTGAAGGGAGAAGTCCAAAAAATTAGTCTAGGGGCGGCAAAATGATAAATACGACACTACATAACGCGTGTAGATCAATTATTAATATAGATTAACAATCAATAATATTTTTCATTAATATGTTAGGTATTTGCACAATATTTTATAATTTAAAATTAAACACGAAGTTGAGTAGATTATGAAAATCACATTCAAAAGAATTCTCTTCTAACACAATGTATTCGTTATGTGTGCACATTTATGTACATTTAATACATTTATGTGTACAATTAACACGTAAGTACATATGATGGAGGTTATTATAGAGGATATTAAATTATTGCTTGGTTAAATTCTTCTATTATATTGAAATCAGTAGGACGAACTACACATACAAAAACGTCAAAAACTCTAATTGCATCACATAAGAATGATGCGTAATAAATCGTATATTTCATGTTGTAGATTAACGAAGTGAAATATGCTTAAACTTTGATTAAATTTACTTTGTATTTCATTGGATTTTTTTTCGTATCATGCGATGTTTCTTAGGAATTGTATGTGTACTGTTCCTGGCATTTAGGTTGCGTACTTGCTTAACTGTGATTCCACCGCCGTTTGGAACAGCACAGAAGAAACGTACCTACTAATACTTGACATATAAGACAAAACGCAGTTTAATTTGGATCGAATATATTCTCCAATTGTATTTCCAAATTGAACTGAGTTTTTCGCCTCTTTTAAATGACATTGAAAATTATGCTTAAGTGCTCACCTGACAATTTGCTCACTGTTATATGGACATTATAGCAATAAATAATTGGAAAACAAAAACGGAAATTTAAAAAGACGTGGCTTCCTATGCATTGTACTTACAAAAAATAAAGTAAAACAAAGATAAGTAAAGTATGGACAAGAAAGCCGGATATACTTCGCACCAGGTCAAATACTCTTGGTGGGTGTGTAGAATTTTAAAGAAACGATGAATCATTTCTTCAATAATACGATTCTGAACGAAGGAAGTTAATAATATAAAGAACAATTATTATAGTCGTAATTTTCAACATAACCACACACAAAAGAGTATCTGACCCGAGGAGCAAA
Organism: Stegophylla sp. TES_Ste_2020; assembly: GCA_025469315.1. NCBI lineage: Eukaryota > Metazoa > Arthropoda > Insecta > Hemiptera > Aphididae > Stegophylla > Stegophylla sp. TES_Ste_2020. Next base: position 11,124 of record JAIPRM010007518.1, on the reverse strand, counting down.
GTAAAGTAAAACAATGATAAGTGAAGTAAAGCATAAACAAGAAAGCCGGATATACTACGCACCACGGGTATTCTTAGCTCTTCGGAACAGATACTCTTGGTGGGTGTGTTGAAAATGACGACTATTATTGTTCTTTATATTATTAACTTTCTTCGTTCAAAATCAATTTATTGAAGAGATGATTTATCGTTTTTTTTAAATTCGACACACCCATTAAGTGTATGTGACTCGTGAAGTGAAAAATACACATGGTGCTAAGTATGCTCAGCATTTTGATAATGGCTTGTTCAAATATGTTGTTATTCCTAAAATGTCTTAATTTAAAATGTAATTAATTTTTAGATTGTTTATAGTATTGATTTGTAAGAAAATTTGGAATCTAAGTTGTTTGATGTTTTTCGAATCTTTTGGAAATCAAGGCAATGTTGAATATGTTGGAGGTATTTATCTTAGTATTTATTGCATATGGGGATGGTTATTTATTCATTTTATGTTTTGATAATTTCTAAATATCTAATTTCTAAAAATAATATTTCAAAATAAAACAATCCTATATTATGATATACGTACTCGTATGCTCAACTTTTTAATACATACTATTAAATATCTCTCCATGAAGAATTTTCTTATTCTAAACTATACATGTATACTTCTTAAAAATTATTTTATTAAAATACAAAAAACCGTTATAATTTGTTGGCCGGTCAGTAGCGTATTTATGATTTTTTTATGGCGGGGGAGCAGGGTCCAATAATGTTCCTAACCCGATTCCGTAGAGGGCTTCTCCTTCACACTCACCAGCAACACACAATAAATCTTAAGTCTATAATAGGAATTGTATTTATTAAATTTCATAAAAGTAAACAATTTTAAGGTTTATGATTTCTTATTTTTGATAACATAATATAGTATACACAATTGGAGATAAAATTTTGTTTCAACATTTTATAAAAATAAATATGATCTTAGAAATAAGCTTATTGATTGATTTTATTTATTTAATACATAAAATATAGAAATATGTATTCATAGAGTCTACTAAAAGAAAATTTTATTGCTGGTAAAAAAAGGACATGGCAGTAATATCTTTCTATAAGAAAATATTGAGCTTAGTTTATATTAAAAATTGTATGTTTTCATTAAAAAAAAAGCCGGATATACTTCAAATCATGGGTATTCATCGTTCCTTGAGTCAGATATTCTTGATGGGTGTATTGAATTTTAAAGAGACGATAAATCATTAATTCAATAATATAATTCTGAACGAAAGAACAATAATAGTCGTCATTTTCAATACACTCACCAAGAGTATCTGACTCAAAGAACGAAAATTATCTTTTAATCTTTTAATTATTTTTTAAATAATTTGCCTCTAATTAGTACTTTAGAGAAGTCATTTTTTGAACTTCTCAATTCTTTAATTTTTTTTTTTTTTTCTGAAAAAAACTACACAAAATTTGACAAAAAGACTAGAAAACCATATTTTTATGATGCAAACCTTATGAAAATTTAAACGTTGACAATAATGTGAGAAACATTTTGGCGCGAGAAAATTTTGAAAGTGTGAAAAAAAAATTTTGACATTTTTCTAACACTTTTTGTTTTCATTGAATTTTTTTTTCCTAATGTATCTTGCATTTTAAATTTGTATGTTGTACCTTGATAAACGAAATGTTATTGTGAATGACTTAATATTCTATTAGTACATTTTATTGTGTTTTATGTTTTATTATATTTCATATTGTCATACTTGTCTTTTATTTTAACTTATAATTAAACAGTTAATTTACATTTGGTATACACTAGAATTATTTCCTTGATAATTAGACTTGTTTGCATAGTATTTCAATAAACACCCTCTATGTAACCCCCTCTTAATTTGAAACAACTATACACGTATAAGGTTAACTACTTACGTTTTTTGTGGATCTACATAGTGTATGTTCGATTGTTTACTACCGCATGTCTGTAGTCGCGCGTTTTATATTTATTAGCAATCGAATATGATTTATATTAAATTATTTTTTCTCTAATATTCATTTTATACATATGTACCTATATACATATATTATTAAATGTTTAATATTGGTAAATTATTTTTAATTCATAATTGTATTACATTTTTGAACTATGTTAACTGTATACCTATATTATTTTTTTCTGATTAAATAAAATTAAGTGACCATCATCAAGAGATTCCTACGTATCATCGTTTGTTTTTAAGTAAGATCTGTTTTAAATTAAATTATTAAAACTGAAAGATTATTTAAATAAAAATAATGTAATTAACTAATAATTTAATAAAGTAATATTTGTATGCTTAATTGGTTTACATAACATGATTTGAAATTAAGATTAAATAAAATTATAAAATTGAAAAAAAAGTGTCAAGTTAAATGTTTTTTTTTTTAATATCCTAACTCAATATGCGTATAATATATATTTAACTACGCTCAAAGCTCACAAAATGTTAAAATAAAATATTTCTAAAAAACAAATAAGTTACACATTAAGTAGGTATTTAGATTTTTGGAGGAACGCTTAAAATAGATATAAATAAACAGTATTAAACTGCTATTGTTTTAATGTTATTTTATTTATTTTTTATTGAAAATTGAATACCGGCATTTTATCCGACACTTGGCGTAAAACTACTAGAATTAATTTTCGTAGCTCGTAGGTTCAATATAAAAGTAGAATTGTGTTATACTTTTATGAAATCAGTAATAACGACTCTACAATAATTAATCAGCGTTATAAATAAAATGAATAAAATTATTAACAAAGATTTTCGTTTAAGATCGTATTAGTTCTTCGTCATCTGCGATTTGTTGATAATTATTATTTATTTTACTGCTTAGCATCATCATGCAAAATTAAATGTAGTGACATAAAAAAATTACGTCATGGAGATAATTCATTATTTGCTATTCATTGTATGACGTTATATTACGCTGTCATTATATAAAAAATACATATATCTAATATTATAAAAATTGTAAACTGTAATTTCGTGTTTAAATAAGTTATCTCGTACGAGTTTCAATGTAAAATAGTTGAATATTGAAATATTTTGAAATCAGATAATATTATTATGCTTATAGGTTAAAATTTATAACGTAGTAGCCAATCAACACCAGATAGTTTTTGCGAATAATTTTAACATACTCGTACTCCGTGTAAGTCTTAAAATACTACACATATTACAATTCAATACAAACATAATAATAATTGTGTATAAATAATAAATATTGAATAGAGGTATCTTTGTAATACTGTTTATTATAAAAATTCCGATAATTATTGATGAAGATCAAGTAGGCATATGACCTCAAATCATTCATTTACTTAATCGCGTACATTTACATGCGCTTTACTATAACGATAATGAAGTACCAATAGGTAGGATGTATATTTAAATTATTAAATTTTGCAAGTTTAATAAATATCATACAACATTTTATTATTACTGTTATACTTTATAGTTTATTCCTATGTTTCTTTAAGCTTAACACTTGAGGCGTCCAGTTTCAAAACAAGCTATAAGCAATTTTCGAAATTTTTCAGAAACAATAAAAACCGAAAATAACGTAAAATACTTGGTCTATAATTTTATAATAAATATGAAATCAAAGCTTTGAATGGGACACATATTGTATGTGAAAATATATTTTGTAAAAATATTATTACAAGAGTTAAATAAATTTATAGTTGTGAATTTAAGCATATGGCCGGACATATGGCTGTTTTTGAAACCAACAATTTAATTTTTTTTTCACTTGTTGCTGGTTTTGAAATTGACTTTATGAGATAGGTGATTTTGAAACAAACACTGGAAAATTTAAGAAATATATAACATTTTGAATTTTATGTATATCATTACCTAATAGTAAAAAATAATAACCAAATAGAACTAAAATTATAGTTAACACTTAATTTCATGAAAATTGAAAAAATTTGTGTACTGTTATCAGAGCAGATAAAAACATGTGTTTAATTATGGCTTGATTTTGGGCTGGTTTTGATACTAACCACAATTTTCTGTCCTCATTTAATATCGATTATAGCCTTGCTTGATGTTCAATATTTTTATCAACTACTATGTAATACAGTGTGAATATTTGGAAAATTAAAAAAATCCATTTTGAAAAAATTATCTTTTATCTGGTTTTGAAACTACACGCCTCACTTATTTGAAGTATATGATCCTTTACCTTTAATTTGTATTTAAGTAACTAACTAACAATATTGTATTTCTAGTTAACTATTTTAGAACATAGAATATATATATATATATATATATATATCTAAGATAAATGATAAAATAATAATAATAATAGGTGCAATCATAAGTACACAATGTATTGAATACGAATACGGGTTCATAAAACTAATTACATGCAACTCATATGTAAACAGGAAGACTAAATTATATTACTTTTCCAATCTATTGGTACCTCATTAAATTTGATTAGGAAACATAATTATGACAAATTACAAAAAGTGTAAGAACAAAAGAACTCGTTATCTATTTTATATACCAATAAAGTAAATACATACAGAATAATAAAATGAAAATTCTATTATTTTTTATCACTCAAAATTACTACATTTGGTAGAACATTTGGTTTGTTTATCGCGAAATCGCTTTTCGGCGTAAATAAGGTCAAGTGTTTATGATAAATACACATCTAGAGGCTTTAAATTTGTAAAATTAAAATAAACTGAGGACTTCAAACGACTAAAAATCTCCCACCCCCTTAGTTACGCCCTTTAATGCATGTTGAACTAGACGGAAAATCGTTATCAAATAATATGTATGTGGTTCGAACTGTTCGAAGCGAGTTAACTACGTCATAATCTATACAATATTTAACTGATTTATTCAAAAAGTCTCTTTGATAAAATAATATAATCCAGTAAAATATTTGACGAATATTCAAGTATGGTTGTAAAACTAAGTACCTAATTGGTATAAGGGATGACATTTTTTTTTAAAAGGCATCAAAACGGGATCATGCGAGTTTATAATACATCCCCACTTAATATGTTTTCAAAGAACAGGTTTTAAGATGTCAGCATAGGGGAGAAATATCATCTAAAATCTAAAAATAATATATTGATATCTCCTACGCTCTTATCTTAATTTTAGTGATAAGAATTCGATCCAGATGCAATAACCTGTATTGTTTAACCATTTTTATAATAGCCAACGCTACTTATATAGTCCATGTAGGCCCTGCGGATATATATATCAACTAGTTTTCCTTAGTTTAAATGTATGCATAAAACCGGTCTATCTCAATATACTCAATATGATTTAGTAAACATCATTATAATATGTTATTCAAGGTTCTCTTCCTTGTTCCTCATACATGTAGAATCTGATATGATACCAAAAACTAATTTGACTACTAATATGTACATTTTATACTTGTAAAATTTAAAATTCATCTGCTGGGATATTTCACACAGAAAGTTTTAGAAAATGTTAATATATTAAACTTTTACAAATTCTACAAGCTCTACCAATCTTGACGGAATAAACGTCGAAAATATGATCTAAAAATAAGTAATTTGATTACCTATATAATTAATTATTATTGAATAAAATAAGTTTGGAAGAAGCTAAACATCAAAGACGAAATTGATTAACCTCCTAGAGGTCGCGCCTATGAGAATCTCGTTGGCAGTCGCGCCGCGGAGTTAACACCGCTATTTTATTTCTTTATTTTTAGTGTAGATTTTTAGAACTGTTATCTTATATTTTGCATAATACACATAAGGAATAATTTACAATGACAATTCAATTCAATTCAAAACAATTCAATTTATCAAATAACTTTATTTTAACATAATATTGTACATAAACCTCCTAGCGGTCGCGCTAGCGGTGTTTACACCGCACCATTGGGAAAAACCGTTCACTTACACTTTGTGACTACATACTGGTGACTTTACGTGTAAAGACAAAATGCGTGACTATTGCATTATGTTTATCAATACATGGTTTAGGAATAGCAGGGGGTCATACTAATCTTATCGATAAGTATAATTAAATAAAACGGTTTTTCCCAATGGTGCGGTGTAAACACCGCTAGCGCGACCGCTAGGAGGTTAAACGTTTGGACAACTGATAGTGGTATAACATAATAGGAAATTTAACAGTCTTTATTTTTTATAGACGTTTTAGAGAAAACAAACTTAATAAAAGTGTGTGTACTTCGCACCTCGGGTGGGATACTCTTGACGGGCTTGTTGAATTTTAAAGAAACGATAAATCATATTATCTTCAATAATACGATTCTGAGCAGAGCCTCGTTTAATATACAATAATCGTAATTTTTTAAAAAGAATAAGCCATGTGCAATTCGTTATCCGTGTAAATGATCAAATTAGTGTAAAAAGTAACTTAATAATAAGTACTAGTATCACCAAGTGGTCGAAATTTAACCAGGATAACGAAATTAATTCATTTCTGTGCGATTGTTCCCTGATCTTACATATTATACAAGCATTGAACTTAAATGTTGAACTAAAAATAATTTTGTTAGATAAATCTACATCATTAACGAAAAACGAAAATTGATTTTTCATATATTCCCCTACTCTTAATGAACATTCCATAATTAATTTCAAATTATAGTAAAATATAAACGTCATAATAAAATAAATTAAAGAGGCTCTAATTATCGTCAATCGACATTAATTCGCTATAATATAATTTTAGTACCTACTGATATTATTTATCTTGTCACCTATGGTCAGGCAAAATAATTATTAGTTTTTTTTTTTTTTTTTTTTTATGCATATGGCGATTATTAGTTTACCGGGTAAGATTCGAGCCCGATACTGTTGCAATATTAAAATCTCACCTCTTAAGTCTTAACCAGTACGCTACAAGGGCAGTGTTGAAAGCTGTTGAAATAGTAGGTATTTAATATATTAACTGAAAATATTGAATTTTCAAAATAAAATTATTAGAAAATTATTGATGTATGCGGATTTTAATTCACATCATTGTATTCAGCGTTGAAAAATACGTTAGATGGCGATAAAAAAAAACATTATCAACCTTCTTGAGTATTCATAAACTGGAAATATATTATTGTATTTGTCCGTACTGTCTTCAATTTTTTTTCAATCAAACCCTTGTAAAACGCTTAATTATTTGTCCGTAAGAAATTTTATTAAATCAAAATATTTGTAATGAAATTCTCCACTTAGGGACCAAGTTTCAAAAAGATCGAATGAACCAATTTTCTTTTGTGTACGTTAAAGTGTGTATAATTTTAAGTAAAACTAACGAATTTCGTTGAAATTCTAACTTCAAACGGTTGCAGAGAAAAAAGTTAAATTACAATTTTCGAGATTTTTTCAGTTCAATTAGACATATATGTGAGTGAGATCATATTATATTTTTCAAGTTTAAATATCAAGAATTAGAAATTTTATTACATAAATACTAACAAAAAACGAGAAATATCCAAAATTCTCAAATTGCTGTACTTAACTCAGAATTGATTAAATATTTTCGAAATTTTTATGAAGACAATTTTAATTAGTTGGTAAAAGTTTCAAGTTTCTATCTGCATTATTTTTGAAGTTATGTAAGCAATTTTCGATTTTACAAAAATTCCGTTAATTGCATAATTTGTTGTTTTTTGTCAGATTTTCCGTGTTTTTGAAAAAAATATTAAGAAATTTGAAAAATGACCTCTAGTCAAAAAAGTACCATCTGGGTGTAATTTTGGATCTATAAAGTTACTGATCGAAACTTTTGGACAAGTATTTCTATATGAAAAAGTGTTTACAGAAGAAGAAAAAATAATAATAAATGAATGACATCATTATAAAAACATAAGCTAAAAAATGTTAAAAATTATTATTAGAACTATAGTTAATACATTTATCAAAGCGTACTGGGACACCCTATATAAAAATAAATAAGTTACTTATAAAGTCATAGATAATCAATTGAGTAAACTCTTAACCTATTTTAACTACACTATGATGTTGATCAGCGTTAAAAAATATCGAACCATAATCATCAGTAACTGATGTAATCAAAAGCAGTGTCAATAATTTAAATATACATATATTACACGGTATTTACAAACTAAAATAATTATAATAGGATTACAAACCTAATGGCTAATGTTATATAAATATATATTATACATTATACATTGATATTTCTTTTCTAATAATTCTGTAGCACTGAAGTAAAAATATTTTTTTTTAATGCTTTAAAATTACTGTAATTCAAATTATACCTTAAAGTATTTGTAAACGAAAATAATATTTTCTATATAATTCTTTATTGAAGTGTTTCGTAAGATGCAAATGCGTATTTCAATAATTATTGTATGATTAAATCATTCGTTAACATAATATATGTACAATATACCAATATAGTAACGTAAAGGTAAACGTAAAGGTTACTACTATGTATCAATAATCATAATTAATGTAACCGCATTAGAGATAAGAAAAATTAAATATAAAACAATAAATTAAAAACACATTTCAAACGCAATTAAATATGTAATCTATTCACAAAAAAAATCATATATTTTAGTACAAGTATATATTATTAAGTAGGTATCTAAAATTCATATTAAAAATTTGAATGTAACTAATTAACTTTTTTTATACACTACAATGTATATTACTTTAGAATACTATGTAGTTTGAGAAATGTAAAATGAAATTTAAAGTTATGATTTAAAAAAAAAATTGTTTAAATAAATAACAAATTACAGAATATAATAATGTATTTCAAAATATGTCTATTCTGACCTCAGTATATAACCAATCCATCATTTGAAAAATTAAAAATGAATTATGTTATTATCAAAAATATAAATTTACACTATATGGATATAATTTGTTGTCCGTTTCACGAAAAGTTGTCTAATTAACGTAAAATTTAAGTCAGTACACGATGTGGAAAAAAAGGCTATCCAGTATTGGACAAAAAAATTGTCCATTTCAAGTTTACTTAAACGCGATACACGATTTGATCGCTTTTCATGAACTGGATGTCCAGTTTAATATAATATATTTTTAAAGGTGTACAATGTCGATATCTTTAATTAATGGTAAATATCATTACATTTTATACTTTTTTAGTAATATATGTGTAATTACATTGATGTACAATTACGTATTGTATTAAATTAATATTGAAATATTTTTTTCAACACTTAGTAGTCTATGTCTATGATACTAATAAAATACATGCTTAATACAAAATTATTACTTAGTTTAAAACCTATCTAATAATTTATTCTACTTAAGCTTGCAGTTCCGCTTCAGGTCATCATTTTTGTCTCTTGCATAGCTTTCAGTACAGATAATTGAACTATACTAATTGCAATCGAATCAATGTAGACAATAAAATACATAAATAATTTAATGACATTTTACAATGATTGTAGGTTATACCATTTCAAACATTAATAATAATTCATATACTCATTGTGACCCTAACATGCATCTGTTAATGGTTTACAATTGGTCACGTGTTGCTAGTTATAGCATAGGGATTTTAGGAAAATATAATTTGTATTATTAATTTATTTACATGTCTCTATTATATTGTTAAAAGTGATTTTAAACAATTAGATATATAAAATATATTTATTAATATTTATAATTATCTTAAATATTTTCCGAACTTAAATAGGAATTTTTATATGACTATGAAATAAGTATATTAAATATTGAAATATTCCTTAAAACAAAACTTCTTTATTACCATAGCAAAAACATCGGAAAATAGGTTAAAATTAAACTATATTATGGTGTAAAACAACTTGTAATTATTATAATATTAATAAAAATAAATCACACACAAAACTGTGTACTAAGCTAAATTTAAGAAGGAACCTCACATTTGGTCCCAAAAATTTTTTCGAGTTGCCTAGATAAAAAGTTTAAAAATTGGCAATAAAATAGTAAACATTAACAAACATAATTAAATTCGTACCCTTTAATAATAATAAAACAATTGATTGTTATAAAAAATAAATTTAAGTCTTGTTCAATAATTACAAGGTTTTTATAGGTATTTATTAATCAATATACCTATATGTGCATATGATCTAAAGTCTAAACTTTCAAATAATTGGGTTTATTATGTTGTGATTTGATTTGGTATGACTTCTTAGGGAAATGAAATTGGATTTGCATTATACTTTCAGGCTAAATATTGATGTTGTCTATTCTTAGTGCACAGCCTTATGCCCACATGGAATGTTCAAATGGAGTATCCAAATCTGGCCTGCCCACATATTTATTATGATCTAGTACGTCATGTATTATTTTTGATTTTCCCCCTCGTCTTTTTGACAAAATAATTCTATCATAAACAATCCCATCTGGGTTTTAAATTGCATAAGGTCCTTTGAATTTGGAGTGAGTTTGTTATCCGTAATTTTGACACTTTTCATAATTTTGTACCATATTAAATTATCGACTTAGTAGAGCTCTATAGGTATAGCCAGGGGTGTATTGGTAAAAAATATCTTAGGTATATACCATTTTTACAATATAAATAACCCCGAATTTTTTTTGTCCACTATGCTCAAAAATAAGACGTTACTATCTAGTAATCTTAGTGCGCAGAATTTTTTTTGCCCGTGTTTTAATCTGATAGACTGGAATGAAACCACTTTTGCATTACTTCACCCCGCTCATATTTACAATTTACTAATATATTTATATATTCAGCGCATATCGCTTATTATTTCATTCATTTATTTAATCTTTTACAATATTTATACCTACTATTAACACAAAATATACGTTTTACTCGTAATTATGCTATGGCGGCTACTAACTTTTTTTTAATTTCAAAGAACATTATACAATTAATTTTGCCAATATAAAGCTAAAAACTCTGGAATTTAGTTCAAAATCGTAAAACTATTAAAGAAAAATGAAAAATGAAATGTTAAAAGTGCATAACGATATTAAAGTCTATAATATTCATTTTAGATTCTGAACGAAGTGAAGAAGCTTATGATTTTACAATGATGTTTATTTTTTTTTTCTCTTTCTGTAAACACTTTTTCGTATAGAAATACTTGTCCGAAAGTTTCGATCAGTATCTCTATA
>JAIPRM010007517.1:0-17101 GCA_025469315.1 Stegophylla sp. TES_Ste_2020 | reverse complement strand
AAAAAACGGGATTAATATGGGACAGACTTGAAATTACAGGACAAAAAGCGTCCTAAGAGAAGTTTGTCAGGACAACAGGACACAGAGCCGAAATAAAGGACAATCCTGTATAAAACAGGACGTATGGTCACCCTAGCGTAAGCTAATCTGTTTTCAGAACATTTTCATAATTAATTTAATGTGCCTTTACACATTATGTTAAAAAATCAATATTTCAATTACTAGGACACTATGGTTATCTTCTTTTAAATCCTTTTTACCACCCATCTCTCCAATTATTTCAATTTGGTTTTTATTCTAAATTATAATTTTAATTTTTGATTCTGAAAACAACTGCAGTGTTAATCGTTTTGTGCGGTAGTCATATAAAATGGCACCTAATTTGAAAAAAATTAATTTTTCTTTTAAACTTTTAATTCCAAGTTAGGTTTTTATGTCAAATTGAGGAATATTTTTGATTTACAAAAGGTTATGACGCTGTATAACCTCATTTTACTTTAGTTTTACTGTAATTATGAGAGAAACCATTTTCAAAGCATAGTAAGAACACATTTTGATGCGTGATATCGTTTTAAAATTTTGATTCACCTTGGGCTCTAAAAAATCTGTAATTTTTGGTAGGTGGTAAATAAATTTGTTCTATTTTACATTTAATATACCGTTTTATTTTAGGGGTCAACTAGCTGTTACAATGGTTTATCAATCTGTAATTTATGTAGTTCATGACGATATACTAAGTGGTTGACTCAAATTTTTTAATAACACTCCCCGAAAAAAAATCCTGTGTGCGCCATTGCTGCCCGTCGGAGCACGAATTATTTCAGCTTGCGTTATTATTATATAACACGTAAACGGCCACACAAAAAACGCGATAAATTTAACACCCCCCCCCCCTAAAATTTTTCTGTTTATAGCTCTCTGGTATTGTGTGGATCGACGCGCAATTAATTATTAAACGTCGTCAACAACACCCTGTATAAAAAAAAACAATAGAATTCTGGGTACTGACCCGCACTGAAGTGACGTCAAAGTTTTTGGCGAAAAGTTTTTCGGACAAAGCCTATTTGCTATTATGGAATTTATAACAATAAACGAAAATTATTAGCAGAAAAAAAAAACGTTGGAACGGTTTTTATGACGCACGTGCCTTAAAACTTAGAGTCATACGATTTACATTGTTTTTTGTTTTGTTTTACGTTCGAAAAATGACAAGAAAATAATTAATATAAACTGAAATATTTTAATAAAGTCATATTGAATCTATTTTTTAGATTCTGAATGAAGTGAAGAAGCTAGTGTTTTTACAATGATGTTTATTTGATTCTTTTTGATTTTTTTTTTTCTGTGTACAACTTTTCGTATAGAAATACTTGTCCAAAAGTTTTGATCAATAACTTTTTGAAACCCGATTCGCCTTTAGATTATACTTTAGAGAGGTCATTTTTTGAATTTCTCAATTCTTCAATGTTTTTTTTGGAAAAAACTATCCATAATTTGACAAAAACTACTCGAAAACCATAATTTTCCGATCAGAATTTTATAAAAATTTAAACATAGATAAAAAATCCTATAAAAAAGATTTTGGCGCAAGAAAATTTTGAAAATGTGAAAAAAAATGTTGGACATTTTTCGAACATTTTTTTTTTTTTCTTATATTATTAACTTCCTTCGTTCAGAATCGTTATACTGAAGAAATGATTTATCGTTTTTTTTTAATTTAATACGCCCGTCAAGAGAATACCACCCGTCGTGCGAAGTTTGTCCGGCTTTTTTAAAATTATTATTATAAATATAATTATAATTATTATACTATATTTATATACAACATTAGTCCATTGGTGTCTATGGCCATTTGTATTAATACGTATATAATATAAATGATTTTGTAATTATAATCTTCTTGTTTCCGTACAATAAATTTGATTTGATACATAATATGTATCTTAAAAAGTTTCATTATTTTTATGTTTAATTGATCCCCCACCAAACAAATAATATTTTATACACTGTGTTCTACAATGCTAAACAAGCTTTAAACATGTTTTACCATATATGAAATTTTAGATTCTGAGCGGAGCGACGAAGCTTATGAATTTATAATTTTGTTTATTTTTTTTCCACTCTGTAAACATTTTTGCATATAGAAATACTAGTTCATAAGCCTCGATGAACCACTTTTTGATTCATATTTCTACTCTAGATGGTACTTTAAACTTAGCATTTTTCGAAATTCACATTATTTCAAAGGGTTTACATTTGTTGCCATTGTTTGACACCCTCGAACCCTACCACCCCTACCCAGTAACCATAGCAACAATGGTAACGTATTAATTATTGTTACGTGGCTATTGTATAATAACTGAATCTTAGCTCAAATTCGTTAAATTGAAGAAATTATTTATCGTTTTTTTTTAAATCCAATAAACTCACCATGATTATCGCACACGAAAACAAAGTATATTCATGGTGCAAAGTCTGTCTGGCCATTTTTGCAGTATTACATTATCATAAAAGCATTTTCTCGCATTTTTATTTTAATTTTTCAAATTTTAAGTCAATATTGTACATTTCGACTTACTTTTTGATTCTAAGCAAAGCAAATAAAAAATTAAACAATAATAAAACCAATGGTACAATTATTTATGTTATGTTTATTTATGAAAATTTGAGCTGTTTTTTTTTTTATTTTATTATGATGTGTAAATTTTATTGTAATTTGAAATTATTTATGAAGTATTTATTAAGTGTATGTCAACATATGAAAATCAATTCTTGTTTTTCGTTAATTTGGTATCTAACAAAATAATTTTTAATTCAAGGTTTAAGTTCAATTCTTCAAAACTGATAATTATTATTACGTATTAGTTGAAGCTCCACTCAGAATCGTTTTATTGAAAAAAAGATTTATTGTTTCTTTAAAATTCAACACACTCGTCAAGAGCATCTCATTCGAGGTGCGAAGTATACACTTTTTGGTTATTTTGAACCTTTTTTTTTTTAATTATCTCAATGTCACAGTTACCTTTAAAAAGATATTAACTATTTAACAACAGTTATCTTGAATTTTCAAATTTTATTGTTATACATTATTTCCTTTTTATTTAAATACCTAATTAAATTATTTTGTCATTTTTCATCCATATTTATATAATGGTAATACCTCGTTATTTTTGTAATCAAAATTTTTTCACTTATTTAAGTACATAATTTTTAGAACTTTTTGTTATTTTTTTAAAATTTTTACTTTTTAAGATATTTTTAGATTTTTATGGGATTTTCACATGTTTTTTGGTCGTTTTTCACTCTGATCACAGAGCTTGTACAATCAGATTAGGAATTTGGTATTTTTTCCTGAAATCTTTTTTTTTTTCATTTGCATTTTTTTTTAGTATGTTATTTGTATTCATACAGACAATAACGATAACATTTTTGGGGGACTAACATATTTTTTAATTTGATTTAGTCCCCTAAGGCCCTAATCTTTTTCAATTTTTTAAAAAAATTAGGAGGTTTGATTGGCTTAGCACCCCTACGCTACCCCTAATTGCATCTATATTTGTATCTCTCATGGGCTATAAAATCAATGTTAGAATACTTAACAGATAACATCAGAGGCGTTATTTCAAAATTTAGTAGGGTGGGGCCAATTAAACATTTTGTGGACCGTAATACATTTTTTTTTTTTTGTTTAAGTTAATTTTACTGTAATGACTAAGTGTAATGATTTTTGAATCATAAAAATAATTGTCTCTAATCGAAATGTGCATCAGGAATTACAATGTAATTATGTATAACGAAAAAGAAGTAAAAGAAATAAACACCATTGCAAAATCTAGAAGATTCTTTGTTTCATTCAGAATTTAAAACAATTTTAAAGTTGAAGGAATTATTTATATTCTTATTTAATTGCTTTTATTTTGATTTTCATTTAAGAATTATTTATTTATTTATTTTTTAATTTAATGACTATGGATGTGAATTATACATACTAAAATGTATCAGCCAATCATAAGATAAATAATATATAATACGTGATTTGCATAGGTAATTAACATCTAATATTTATGTGGATATAATATTATTAATTAATATATTAGAAATAATCCTTCACTTTAATAAAATAGAAAATTAAAACATAAAGACATATATTATAAAAAAAAAAAAACCAATGTATTCCTAATCTGGTACATTACCTACATAGTAACAAATATGAACATTGTTTAAAAACAAAATAAATTTAGCTCATTTTTGTAAATTCAAAACTGAACAATTAATACAATAAAGGATATCTCCGACCCCTCATACTAGCAACATATCAATAGCATCTTCCAAATTAACATGACTTTCATATTCTCCATTTACATTTATAACCATTTAATCACCTTAACCTGCAATATTTAAAGTTTTCAATTCTTAAAAATTTTTTTAAAAAACTACTCAAAATTTGACAAAAAAGTATTTTTCTTTTTTTGATTAAAAATTTATGAATAAACATAGGTAGACAATAATATGAGAAACATTTTGGCACAAGAAAATTTTGAAAATGTGAAAAAAAAATTTTAGATATTTTTTCTTTATTTTTTTTTTCTCATCTAATTTTTTTTCTTTCCTTTATTTATCAGATAAAAAAAAAAGAAAGTGAAGTTAAGCAAAGTAAAATAAAGTAAAGTAAAGTAAAATATAGACAAGAAAGCCGGAAATACTTCGCACCATGAATATTTTTTGCTTTTTGGGTATGATATTCTTGGTGGATATGTTGAAAATGATGACTATTATTGTTCTTTAAATTATTAACTTCATTTGTTCAGAATCATGAAATTGCATACGTCCACCAAGAGTATTTAACCCGAGAAGTGAAGAATATCCGTGGTGCGAAGTATGTCCAGCTCTCCTGTCAATACTTCACTTTTTTGTAATGAGTTATTTGATCCCAACTTAAATTTGAGTTCAAACTTAAAACACACTTAGGCTTTAAAAACAAAATTGGTTAAGGACTTTTCAGAATTTTTTGGACCAATTAAAATATATAATATATATTTTATATATATATATGAGTAAGGTTTTATTATTTTTTCAGTTCTATATATGATGAATTTGAAATTTTGCTAGATAAAAAAGTGATTATTTCAAAGTATTATATTCAGCCCAAAAAACAAATTTGTTTTAAAATGGTAGGTAATCAAGACTGTATACACGATGCCAGTGTTGATAATTTGTGTGATTTTCAAAATTCTAGCACTATTATTTTTAGATTTAAAACTAAATAACAAAAATTGACTATAAAAAATCAAATTTACAGCACATACTGATTTTAACAAACATCTAGAAGTCTTATTTTACGCATAGAACCTAACCCAACCATTGAGAATTTCATAATTCTGATCTACTCATATAGAAAGACTGTGCCTGACTTTAGAAAAAACCTAAGAAACTCAAAGACATAACAAAATAACACATCACTGTTAAAAACCAACACATATTAATATTTAGTATCGACCAACCAATTGGAAAAGTATTGTAGTCAATCAGTTCAGTTTCCAACAATGAAACAAATATTATTATGTTCATGATACCCAAACTCTATAATTATACACATAATTCTTATCAAATGCCTAAGTGATAAAAAAACACCTCCAGCTCATAAAAACTGAGACAATTACCTTATAAAACCTTTAATACTGCATGTATGACATAAATGTGTAACAACAGTTTATAACAGGTTTGTATTTAATATTAATAATTAATACTTTATAATAATAAACTCACAGAATAGTAATAACATACAAACATTAGTATTAATATAATATTCTTTTATTTTGATTCTTTTTCTTTCTTTCTTTTTCTTTTTTTTTTGTTTTATTTTTTCAAAAAAAATGTCCATAAACAAAATGGTTGTTTTTTGTTTTGAATTAATAACATTACACAAAAAAAAAAAAAATATACATATATATGTAAAGAAATCTCATTTCAATATATCATGCACATACAATATAATTTTACATGAAACAATGTATTTTCTACAGGCGAGTATATACATAAAAAAAAAAAAAAACAAAATATGACTCGGTTTTTGCTTAAAAAGTGCTAACAAAGCTTGGCACAGTTAAAAACTACCTATTATAAGTTACTTAAAAAAACTTAACATCATTACGAAAAAAAAAAAAATAATAATAATAATAAAGATAATAATAATAATAATCATAATCATATGA
Organism: Stegophylla sp. TES_Ste_2020; assembly: GCA_025469315.1. Classification (NCBI taxonomy): domain Eukaryota; kingdom Metazoa; phylum Arthropoda; class Insecta; order Hemiptera; family Aphididae; genus Stegophylla; species Stegophylla sp. TES_Ste_2020. The sequence continues at coordinate 10,889 of JAIPRM010007517.1, read as the reverse complement.
TGATAATAAATGAAACATCTAAATACTTCATTTCACATCAGAGTTAAACACAACTCTATTAAAACTACGAAAAAAAAAAACATCTATACATCAACAAAAAATATACATAATAAGAAAATTAAATTAGCACGATTAATATTATTACACAATTTTGTCAATTAATAATAAATAATAATGAGAAAACGTTTTATGAACACAATTGTTGTTTTTGATTTCCAGTCAAGTTCTAATAAATATATTATATGTGTTTATACTTCTTTTGGTTCAAATTGTGGGAGACAGAAAAAAATATATATAAACAAATTAATATGGCGTAATAATGGTGTAGAATTTTGAGTTATTTGTTTACTTAATTATTTATTTGGTTATAAGGAAGACTCAACGTTTTCATAAATTAATAAAAATTAGGGATCTCATATTGTTTGCGAAAATTGTATAAAATATTTTTAAGTATGTATATTTGTGTGTGTATATATATATATATATACACATAACATTGTATATTTTACATACAAATGTTATGTATAAACATTGTATATAAAAATTACAATCTGGTTTTTATATCAGGTACATAATATTTAAAATAAAGTGTGGTAACAAATTATATTATTTTTAACTAAACAATATAGGTAATAGGTATAGTTAAATACGTAAGTGTTTAAATTTTATTTTTTTTTTTTTAAATCCTGCGCAAAATACTTGATAGCTTATAATACACACTTTTATTACAAATATTTTTTGTAATTTTAATTTACATACTCAAAACACATGGGAAATAATGGAGTAAATTGCTGGATGACACAACAACACACATTGGATTTAACAACAGAAATGCGCTTAATAAATCAATCATCTACCAACAATTTCTAAAAAATAACATTATTGTTTTTTTCTCTTTTTAAATTTTTATATCATAAGCATACTAAAACAACATATTATTTTTTTTGTATAATGCATGAGAACATAACTATACTATATTACCTACATTATGTTTATTATTCCTTTTTATTTACGTATAGGTTAGTGAATAGTATTGCAGAATTAAGGCACTAATTTGTACTCAATTATTTTCTAGGCCAGGGAAAAGGATATATTGTTCATTCAAACTTCACATTAGGATTATAATATGACTATATATTACATAGGTATGTATATTTCTTTTTAATACATATATTCTGAAAACATAATACTTAATTTTATATCGTCTTAAAATTGTTAAGATGTAACTATCTATAATTATTTAAAAGTATTAGGAATATTCTTTTATATGTGATTGCTTTTATTTTCATAATTATTAATATTTGGTGCAATATTATATTTAATATGTATGCAAATTAAAATTAACACTGTGGGGGAAAAAAGGAACATTGATTTATGCCAAACTGATAAAATTAATCATTTCAATAATATCGATACTTAATGATTGTAAAGATTTAAATGAATTAATTTACAATTGTGTGAAATGAACTTTTGAAAAAGGGCAAATTTTGTCTCGAAAATTTTCACAATAGAGTGCCTTACTAGTATAGGAAAACCAAACATTCAAATTGAGCTCCTTCTTTAATAATGCTATATTATTTGTATAACTTTTTTTTTTTTTAAAGTAAAATATTCCTATTTTCTCCTCTATCATACTTTTCACAAAAAAAAAAAAGAAGAAGAAGAAGATGATGAAATAAATAAAAATTGGCACAGTATCTTTCGACATAAATAATTTAAAATGTATAACAAAAATGTTTAATAAATAAATAAAAATAATCCTTAACTAAAAATTAATAACAAAAAGAAGAGAAGTACATATTTATATATATATATATATATATATATGTATATTGTATATGCACAAAAAGACAATTTTCAGAAAATTAAGAAAATCTGATTAACAATAATTTATTAGATTATTTACAAGACATAAGAATTCAACAAGATATTGTTAGATATTATACAGTAATAATTATCAAATTGCTATTGTGTATATAAAATATACTCGTAGTACTGAATAAATATTATAAAAAGCTTGTATAATTTATACATATTATTATTATTATTTTACTTTTTTTTAAAGAGAGATCAAATGTCGGTGGTAGCAATATTAAATTTAAAAATAATAATAATAAATTAACAGCAAGCTGTAATTATAATAATCAGTCGATAGATTCCGATTTGATCAACACTGAGGTGGCTGTGATGGTAGTAGTGGTAGAGACCATGGTGGTGGACTGTAGAGCACGAGGTGGAGGTGTTCTCGGCAGACAAGGTGGTGAGGTTATCACAGATACTGGACTACACCTCTTGTTGTTCGTCAACGGCAAACTGTTACATCCACTATGCTCTTTGTCGACGACACCGCCGATGTTCTCCCATTTGATCATAGAACAGTCCTCATCTGCCAACAGATCTTCTTTGTTCGTATGCCTCTTCTGTAAGGAAGTAATAAATAATTAAATAGTTTAAAAAAGACGGTAATCATAAAATAATTTTCAAAACTATTGATCATAATGAAGAATAGTTAAGAAAAATTCTAAGAATCGCCGTGCAATGGAGAGGATATTTGCCGAGAATCGGACGTTATACATGAGTGATACAGTAAAAGAAAATACATTACTACTAACCATGTTCAATTGGTCCTTGAGTAATTCATTTTCCCGCACAAGTTGATGATTTTTCGCCTCGACTTTTTCCAGTCGCAGGGCAATTCGCTCGACCAATCCAATTACTTGTTGACGAGTCGTTTCCTTAGCATCGCTCAGAGCATCCAATACTGCGGCCACTTGTTCCATCACACTGGCAGCTGCATTAAAAAAAAAAAAAAAAAAAAAAACGAATAGAAAATTCGATTGAAAACAATAAAAATTAAAATAAAACATTTGAAATCGGAATAGCACTCACCGACACTATTGTATATTTTTTCCGACTCCGGAGTTTGGGCGATGTCTTTATTTTCCTGTTCACCTTCGTCCTTTTCTTTGAATTTAACCTGAATAAAAAACGAGAAAATCGTATAACTTTCTACGAGAACACAGTATGCTGGCGTTTGACTTACCGTCGGCTTTGTCATGTTGTTGTTGGTGTTGTTGGTATTGTTATTGTTACTGATGTGATGATGGTGATGGTGGTGATTTAGGATATTTACGTTGGTGTTGCCGGCGATTTTGGTCGGCGGCGCCAAGGCGACGTTCGGTTGGAAACTCCTGCCGAACTGTTCAGACTGTGTGTGCGATATGACTTTTTGCGGGTCGACTAGCCTCGGAGGTCTCTCCCTTTTGATCATACTGGTAAAAAGAAAAAAAAAACAAATGCGTAAAAATGTCGTTCTGATACGCAACGATACGGAGGGGGGGGGAGGCACACAGTATTGGTGAGCAAATAATTTAATAGTATGCATAATCATAGGCGTAATTAGCGGGTTTGGGGACTGAGCACTCCCAAATCTGTTCAAATCCACCCCTTCCCGGTTCCCTTATGGACATAAAAGTCCTAACATCAAAGTCCTTACAGCAAAATTAAAAGAATAAATAATTCAAGACCCCCTCTCGTCATAATATGTATTTATCCTAGTCTCGCCGATGATTATAATTAGGGACTTAAAGCACTAAAAAACTTAAAATATGCATGCATTTATGCTCTAAAAATGTACCAAATATGCTATGAAATTTACGAAATATGCTCTGAAAATATGCAAAAATGCTAAAATAATCTCTTATAAAACATTAATTTTACTTAAAATATTTAAAATTTGTATTGTATAATATATTTTAATATTAATTCTTCTTCTATTATTTATGAAACTTTTTTTTTTTTAATCTTTATTCTTTTTAAGCTTACATTAAAAATAAATAAAAATATCAAATAATATTCATTTTCTTCAGTTATTCAGGGAAAATTTTTCCAATACCAAGAAAACTCAAACTAAATATTGAAAAACAGGTGAAATATGCAAATTAAAGAGAACTACATACAATTCCTGGTGTAATGAAACGAATTTCAATATTACTTAGCTATGTTTTGAACGATTTTTGAAAAACATGCTAACTCCTATGCTAAGTCCCTAACCCTAAATTTACAATGATAGACTAGTCAAGTCGTGTAACAACAAACGTACCTTTCGCTCCTGTTGTACAGGTGAGGGTTGTTCAGGTGGTACATAGCCGTCGGCGGCGGTACCCACGCGCCGTAGAAATAGTGAAACGGATCCACCATGTAGTTGGGCAACGTGGGCGCCATGCTCAGAGCCGAGTAATAGGCCGCTGTGGCCACCGTCGGCGCGTCTTCGAGCTTGGTCCTCTTCGGCGGGACCTCGGCCCTGGACGGACGGACCGTGCACGAAACTGGCACGAGTTCCATCAGCTGTGAACACACAAAATTATTAATGTTGTTAAGTACCTATAATAATTTACATCATTCGTGAAAAAATGTTTTTTTCGCATTTGTAAAAACACATTTTTTTTTTGATTTCTCGTCTGTATCTGTCGCGCTTTCAACCTTCCCCCCCCCACACTACTCTCTCATCAACCCGTCCTGGTGGTCTCACACTTCGTGCGCGAGACGTCATTTTATAATAATAATAATTATTATTAATCGACAGACGCAGAGAGATAGTCATCCATCCGAACAACGGCGAACAGCAGCAAGCCAGCCGGACAAGGACGCGTAAAAATAAAAACACAACGCGACTGCGATTGCGCACAGTGGTTTGCAAAACAACCGCAATGCGTCGTCGAAAATTCATATGATTTTGAATTAAAAAAAAAAAATTGTTATTTTAAGACTACATAATATAATATTATATCATAATGACCTAAATAAATAAAATACAACAAGAAATAAGTTTGTAATCCAACATGATCAACCTTGTTAATTAAATATTTCTTTCTAAAACCGTAATATATAACTTTGAAAATTTCTAAAAAAACAAAATACCTAGTCGAAAACCGTAATCTATCTACTTCAATGTGGTTTTCGAAAAACTTGCATCAATTCATCATAAAAATAAAAATATTTTAAGGTTTTTTTTTAAAGCTATTAGTCCCAAGCCCAAGTTATAATACTTGAAATGTGAATAATATATATTTATTAATAATAATCGATAAAATATAGAAGTATAAACAATTTAAAGTTTTTTGGAAATCTAACTTTACTAGATTGTGTATTAATATTTTGGCGCGCTACGATCACTTTATAGACCACTGTGCTGCGGTGGCCCCATGGAAATTGCGCGAGATAATTCCACATATATATTATTATTATCTATCGTCAAGGCCTCGTCAGCGCAGTCGCCGCACGACCACAGTAAAATATTCTCGCACAACGCCCGGGCGACGACGCGCGAATTAGTCTATTATGTACGTGCGTAATAACAGTACCTACGACCGACACACAGCATGGGAATAAATAATAATTAACTACGACGGTGGCGGTGTAATAAACACGGAAAAAATTACTACTGTTGTAGTATTATTTATCCTACAGCACGATAATTACACTGTAGCGCGCCTGACGCGTTGCTGTTGGTCAGGCATTTGTCGAATGACAAAAATTTCACAAAAAAAAAAAAAAAAAAAAAATCAGAAATACGTTTTTTTTATTTTTAAATGTTTTTAGTATATAAAGTAGATAAGTGGTGTATATTATATACTGTCGGATGTCAAAAATGTACAATTTTCAAAAAAATGGTGAATCGGATTGTTTTCCAGACCAAACGTTTCAAAATCGTTTTCTTTGGACCAGAACAAAAGTTTTGTTACAAAGGACACAAAATTTCGGATACCAACATTTTTGATGCGTACGACAGGAATTTACACTAAACCTGACAAGGCTTTACGCTGAAACAACATTCAAAATATATTAGTTTTTAAATATTGTTTCTTTATTTCTTTCAAATCTTGCGCCGTTTGACTACCGAACCCTGTACCTCCTACGTCATAACCAAGAAACCGCGTACTGTGCCATTTTTTATTTTATCAGACTGTTAACGCAGACGAGCCGGCGATTTCGGATTAAATCGATCTGGCGGACAGGATGACGGGGGGAGGGGGGGGAGAGAAAGAGGGAGAGAACGGCGAGTGCAAATGTGGCCCGTCTGCAGCCATCGCCGCAGTTATTGTTACAATATTACAATGAAAACGTTTAGCGGATTTTCTCTCTCACTCTCTCTTCTTTGTCAAACTCGATAACCACACCGCTATTTTTATAACACAATACAAATCAGTTATTGTTAATCACATATTATTATTATAATATTATAATACACACCGGGTGTGTGTACATCCTCTGGTCTCGCGAATGTATCCGCTTGAGAAAATAAAAGAAAATTGATTGTCTACCAAACAGTCGGTGTCTTAATAGGTGGTACAACAGCAGAGTCTCGTGTACACCGCCGCGACGGTTAATTAGAATAATTAGACGCGATGTGTCTATTTTTACGATCAATTATTTATTGTATATAACATGTATATTATACGATATTATATTTTTCTCCGGACTATTATAGCGCGTTTCACACTTCGTCAATACGACTAATATTAAAGCAAAGTATACGCGTTTATTGCTCGTCATTTTTCTCTTTGGTCGTGATGCGTGACTGCGAACACCACGTCTGCGTCGTCGCCGCCGCGTACGCAATTAGTCGGAATATCAAATCGTTAATACTCTCTCCCCCCCTCAATAAAAAAAAAAAAAAATCAGCTGCATCAGGTATATCATTGTATATTACAATAACGACGATGACGGTGTGACTTTTTTTTTTTGTAAACGTGGCGATTTTGACGTCTACGAAACCGTAAAAACAGACCGCAGCAGCAGCAGCGTCCGCGTACCGCAGCGGCGGCGCGGCGGTCGCTTGAAACGTTTCTCTCGATACGCGTCCGCAGACACAACAATAACAATAATAATACGAGTCGAGATTATACGTACACACGCACAGTGCTGAAATCCCATTGCGTCGTTTTCTCGCAATAATAATTATCGTTTACGTGCGACACCACGTCCGTTGTCGACTGGGCTACGAGTTCAGTGAATAAAATAAGCGTCGATTGGGGAGGGGGGAAGGGGAATAATAAATTGTTAGACGAATTGCGGCCCAGTACTGGTATTACTACGGGTAGGTGAATCGCGTCGCAGTTATATGTCACTGCTAAGTCCTCAATTTTTTTATCGGAATTTAGTTTTTCTCATCAATCGTATCACACCCCCTCGACGGACATTTGCAAATAATATCACCATAATACTACTACCATCAAAACAAATATTTTAGAATCCAAAATTTGCCTCTAGAGTCTAGATGGTACTTTTCTAAGAGGTAATTTTTCGAATATCATAAAAATTTTCTTAAAATTTGAGAAAAACTACCCGAAATTTGACAAAATCGCCTTTAAAACTATCTTATCAGATTCTAAGTGGAGCGAAGAACCAATTGTTTTCAACAATAATGCTTATTTTTTACTTTTGATTTTCTTTTTCTTTTATCTTTTTATTTTTTTTATGTGTACATGTTTTCGTATAGAAATACTTGTCAAAAAATTTCGAACAGCATTTTTTTAAATCTCAATTCACCTGTAGACGGTACTTTTGAGAGATCATTTTTCGAAATTCTCAATAGTTTACTCATAATTTGGGAAAAACTACATGAAATTTGAAGGGAAAAAAAAGACTCGGAAACTAACTTTTTTTTTTTTAATGCCAACTTATTGAAAATTTAATTATAGATAGAAAGTATTAGTAAAATAGAAAATAGGTCGGGTAAAATAATTTTTTTTTTTATTTTAACAAACTTTATAATTTTTAAGTAAGGGCACGATTCATCTTGCAGTTAAAATATACAACTGAAACGCAACTAGCCAAGCAGTATAAAATATAATGGGGACGCACGCGCAATTCACGCAATAACGCCTTATTTTCATTAGGTTTCATTTTCACCGCAGCATGTGCACTCATCACTATTGTATTACACCACGGCTTGATGTAAGATACGTTTTCAATGTAAACATTTATCATACTTAGCTCGTGATTGCTTTATACCAAATACTATAAAACCAATACAAATGCGTAAGATGATAATACGCAGTCAAATTTTTAGTTGTAATACCGCGACTCCAAAATGCCTACTAAGATGCCATAAATATGCTATGAAAAAAAAAAAAAAATACATAATTATATGTAAGTATCGTGTGTATCTTTTAGGATGGGATTTGATTTACTAACGCATATATATATATATATATATATATATATATATATATACATGGAGATTGTAATGTTATTTTCGAGTACAGAATAAAATGTTTATCGATGAAAATCTCAAATGACACGAAAGAAGACTTGCCAACGAGTTTGGTTTTATAAAATATAATGAATGTAAATACTAATTTCTAGAGAAAGATTTATGGGTAATGTGTATACTAGATGGCTTTTATTGATAATGTTGTAGCTGTGGGTCCATAATATATCATATTAAAAAATATATATATATACGGTAGTGCAGCAAGATGATATGCTTATAGTTGCTTTTTACTAGTAACAAATTATAATTCACAGCGCGTTTTAAATTAAATATCTTATCAATAAGAATTTATTTTATAATTATTGTTTGTTAAATATATACTATAAAGTATGAATATTTTTGGGTTTATGAGATTGTAGCCAATTTGCTTTAATCATAATATCATGGACATCGACTACCGTCAAACGTTTTGTCATACTAGAAAGTTTCTATCATTAATTATTATAAACCAATGAAATTGTTTTCGATAAATTTGCTGAAATATGTCGACGAATATATTGAATGAAATATATGTTACATCGCTATTTTCTTTTACGTTTCGAGTACCTATAGACGTAAAATTATTAAAATGTATTATATTATGGTCATAATGTAAAAGTGTTTTATTAGTTTTATATTTTATAAAAAGCCTAAGACAAAATCATATTCCGTCGAGTTCTAAGTCACATTAATTTAAATAGAAATAAAAATGCTAATAATTAAAAATAATACATTAATAAATACATTTTGATAAATTCTCTCATTAGATTTCCAATTAAAGAAATATTGTTTATTTGTATTTCGTCCTCATCTGGGCCATTAAACTCCGAAATTGTGTTAGATATTTAATTTAGTGTATAATATTGTCCTCGACCATTTTTAAAAACTGATATTTATGACATGTTCATCTCTTTTTTTTTTTTTACCTATATTTTTAAAAATATCCTTTTGCCAAACACAAAATCTTTCCTAGACAAAAAATTTTCTATAGACAAAAATTAAATTTCTCAAAATAATCTTTTTCGCACTCTTGGCCGTTGAAAAACATTCGAAAACACAACAAAATAAAAACCAGACCGCATCCGAATGGAATAATTAAAAAATCAACAAGCTCGAAAAATTATACTTCCACCGTCTGTCATAGACCCACCACGCCTGACCAGAGACCATAGGTTGTTTTTATAACCGTTCAACAGCAATGCAATGAAATCGAAACGTATGTAGTACCCCAGAAATTTTTTCCAAGCCAATAACGGCATATTACATTATAAGTACAGTCATAGTAAAAAAAAAAAAAAAAAGGTCAAATACATGAAATATGGAATAATTATTGTCGTTGACGGGAATTCTCAGTAATATATATGTATTCTACGCGTAGTAAATATTATGTCTATGCGATCGAAATTTCACGGGGAACGGGTCAAACGTGGCGGCGACAGCGGTCTCAGTGAGAAAATCGATTTCGGTACGAAATACTCTATCGTCGTCGTCGTAACGTGATGGTTGTGGCGGCGGCGGCATCACCACAAACTAGACTGAAGAGAGAAAAATTGACCAAACGAGAGAGAGGAATATATAATCAATAAGGGGGCGTGGCCTGGTGGGTGGCATATTATATATTATTATTATCATCATCGCGGCACGTACGCACGTCTATAATAATAATATATGTACGATGATAAAATATAGAGGTGCAAAATGAGCGAAATTGGGCGAAACGAAATGAAATGTATGAGAAAATGTAAGTATGGAGAGAGAGAGAGAGAGAGAGAGAGAGAGAGGGGAAACGGAAAAGAGCGAGACGGAGAATGAAAGCACATAAAGGGCGAAGAAATTTCCCGTTAAAGCGCATTCGCCCCGGGAACGCGCAAACACGGAGGTGGCAGCAGTGTGGCGTCTGACGGGGTTCAAACGCCGACCGCCGCCGCCACCGCCCACGCACCGGGTGCAAATCGGAGCGTCTGGGGCTTTCGTGTGTAAACAACACGTGGTACACAGCGCGATGGCAGTGGTGGTGGTGAGAAGGCGCACGCCCTCGTTCATCATATCATACCCATCACTTGCGGCCCCGGGGAAAGTGTCCACCAGAAAAAAAAGAAAATCGCCCTAGGTATGCGGTCGTCGTTGTACACGAACTCGGAGAGCGAGAATCAAGAAGAAAATAGCAGACAACAAAAGCCGGACATACTTCGCACGATGGGTGTACTTCACACGACGGGTGGTATTCTCTTGACGGGCGTATTAAATTTTAAAGAAACGATAAATCATTTCTTCAGAACGAAGTTAATAATACGTATAAGAAAAAGAAAAAATGTTCGAAAAATGTCCAAAATTTTTTTTCACATTTTCAAATTTTTCTTGCGCCAAAATCTTTTTTATAGGATTTTCTATCTATGTTTAAATTTTCATAAAATTCTGATCAAAAAATTATGGTTTTCGAGTCATTTTTGTCAAATTTTGGGTAGTTTTTTCCCAAAAAAAAAAAACATTGAAGAATTGAGAAATTCAAAAAATGACCTCTCTAAAGTACAATCTAGAGGCGAATCGGGTTTCAAAAAGTTAGTGATCGAAACTTTTGGACAAGTATTTCTATACGAAAAGTTGTACACAGAAAAAAATAAATAAATAAAAA
>JAIPRM010007515.1:0-17103 GCA_025469315.1 Stegophylla sp. TES_Ste_2020 | reverse complement strand
AACTGTGAATTTGTAGGAAATTTCATTTTTTTTTTTTTTTTTTTTTTTTTTTGTTGATTGTCGAACATAGCTTTGTAAGTACATAACTCCAATTATGTAATTTGTAAATCCATGTATGAAACTTTTATTTTGCATTTTTTGACGTTTTTAATTTTTTTGGTCATTTTTTTTTTTTTTTTTGCATCTTTAAGTCATATTATCTTTTTTTTAGTTCATTTTCCGCTATTTTTAATTAATATCCGTCGAATAATATCTTTCGAAAACCTTTTTTTTTTGTTTTACACAGGCTACATATATACGTCAAATTTAAAAATTAATTTTTTTTTGGTTTTTTGAATGTTTCAAGTGAATAGCATTATACAAAATTCAAATAACAATTTTATTTTTTTTTTTATTAAATAAATATATTTTTATGCATGTGAAATTAAAGCTACTAATGTAGTAATGTATAATATTCAATCTTGTAAAGAATAATTTTATTTCGTATTCAGAATACGTATTCGAATAAACGGATGAAAAGTTATTCAATATACGTATTCGAACAGTTTTCAAAAAATATATTCAGAATACATTTTAAATACTTGAAAAATTATTCGAATACGTCTGAATATGTAATTTTTTTCATTTTAGATTTAAATAAATATATTTTTATAATCTTACATTAATTATCAATGACTCTTTATTATGTTGTACATAATTATAATAATTATAGAATTTGTCACAATATTTGAACGTCATAACTTTTTTCAAAATTTCTATGTCATTCTGTTTATATTTTATATTATTTATAAAAACAAATTATTATTTTTTTTTCCGAAAAAAGTATTAAAATATAAAATAAAAATAATGAAAGAATATATTCAGAATAGTATTCGAATACAAAAAAGGCATTAAAATAGATTTATTCGAATACTTTTATTTGAATACTTTACAAGACTGATAATATTATAATAATATCAATATAAATATAAAAATTAAATTAAAAACCATTTTAAATGTATTTTATATTATAATTTTTGGTATTTTATATTGAATTTTTTGCATTTTAAGTGCATATTTCATTGCATTCTTTTGACATTTTTTTTTAATGCATTTTTTAAGGTTTTTTAGTGCATTAAATTCACAGCCCTAATTATTACACTAGACCGGCGTATGTTAATGATTGACGTCGATTTTTTTATCATTATTATTATTAAATTTTATAAAAAACAGTGGAACAGTCATATTTACTACACTTTCCAATACTGAAATCATCGATATATGTAACGGAATTTTTTGCATAATAATATACCATTAGAAGAACAATCTTATACGGACGCAATATAACATCATTTCAATAGAATATAACACGTCTATCATTATATCGAATTTAACATTGTGATTTCCTCTCGTGCGAGTCAGTCGTAAAAAGTCTTATTCGTAACAATATAGCATTAACTCGATATAATTTTGATGACAAATTTTGTAGGGTAGGTATAAGAATAATAATATCGATGTAATTAATAATTTACGACGTGGCTCCAATAAAATTTAAAATGATAATTCGACCGGATGGCCGCTTTCTATATCGTAAAATTCAAACGTTAATTTCTACTTTTCAAAAGCGTTTTTCAACCTCACAATATCCAAAATAATATTCATGTCGAAAAAATATTAAATATACGAAATATGCCAATATTATAAAATATGCAAGTACCTATATTTTATGATCTAGTGAAACCTTTTTAATAACGCATGTGGAATGACAATTGATTCTGATATGCAGTTTCACTGTTTATGCATTTTACATCGCATATAAAATAAGTTTAATTTTCAATATAAATATAAATGCACCTCTTCATGTGAACGTCACAATAAGAATATATTATTTAGTTTCACTAGTTACAAAAGTACAAAGCTCATATTAACGACAAATTGGCTGTTACATAATTTTTAAATGTCTCTTCTTCGAAATTTGCACTCGATTCCCATACAATAACATTAACGTATGGGAATGAACCGAATTAAAAATCAATTAATTGTTGTCACTAATTTAATCGTTTTTAAATGACGTATATGACTAATATGAGGTTATGTTTAAAATATTATACAAGCAAATGATGACTGTAACAACTGCAAGTAATGTTTATTAACGCAATGTTTAATTTCATAATTTTATCAAAATATTTGCGTTATAATCGTTTTTGATTTAATCAGTCCTAAATGTGCCAATAGAAATTATTCTTGTCTAAACTTTTATATTCTATCAACGATTTATGTTATTGTCTATATTATATACATAGATTTTATTTATTTATTTTATATTTCCTTATTTGTGTTTTGTTCTGCGCAATAAAACCTATATTCAAACTGATATTATCTGGTATTTGAGTGCACCTGTCTTGAAGCCAACATAGCTTTTACTTGCCTTACTTAGTTGCTTTTACATTGCATTTTTTGCTGACTAATGAGTGTTATTTACAATCCATTAGGATGAAAAAAAAAAAAAAAAAAATGAATAGACAAAACGAGACACTAATTTCAAAACTTATAGGCCAATTATTAATACATTCTCAGCAGTATCAATTGTTTAACGTTTAACTCGTCAGTAAAATACCGAATATAATTATAGATACAATAAATAAATTATTATTTTCTATTTACAATAAAACTAATTTTACATTTGCAATATTATTATTATTGATACGATAAAATACATTTTGTCTTATTATTACCCACTGTCCGTGAATCACTCGTTATTATATATTCAATAATTTGGGTTTTCAACAAAAACGGGATACTTAGAGAAACAAATGTATGGATGAAATAACTAACAAATTAAGTGTTTAACACGCCCACACGAACGAAAATAATATAATCATTTTAAATATTGATAACGTCAGTGGTCTACCACCCGGATATATACATATATTTGCGTGGCCCTAATCCGGATATCATTAACTATTATGAAATATCCAACTTTCTATAGTTCAATTTTTTTTTTTTTTTTCAATAAATTAAGAGAAGTGTGATTGACGTGAGTTGATTATATACATATATATATATAGGTCATACATACGATAAAATGAGTAAAAATAGCAAACACACTATGTGTAATTAGAAAAGTAACATTTAATTTATGGTTATATCAGCTGAAAGAAGCCATAATTTATGTCGTAGAACATTTTATAAACGTATTAAATTTAATACAATTAATAATTTCGCTCTTGGAAAATTGGAAAATAATAATTTACATTTTTCAATAACAAGAACGTAAACAGTATTTTAAAAATCAATATTATCAATATAATATATTTTAAAAGTATATTGTTTAGAAACTGTTTTATCGTTTTAGGATATAAAATAGGTGCAACATTAATCGTAAAGGATGATAAATACTATATTTATTACAATGATTTGTAATTAGACAATGAAAACTAAAAACAATAATTATTATTGTAATTAAGAAAGTAATATATTATTATATTTGTTCTGCTTATAATATAATATATGTAATAAATCTATATAATACAATAAATGTGTGTACTACATTACTTTTTTATTGAATAAAAAATGTTGTAGGAAATTAAAAAGTAAAATCGTAGATTTATTTTATAAATCTTTATTATAGAAATCGAAAATCATAGAAACACGTACCGTTCAAGATCAGCGTATAAAACATTTTATCTCGTGATCTGAACAACCCAATATAGGTAGTGATCAGCTACGATCGCCGGTTTAATCGAATCCAAATTGTGTTTAACGTTTATAAAAATAATAAAAAAAAACTTTCATACTTTTATTTCTATAATTTGCCCATCGCAACGAATTTGTATTAGCCGAGAAATAATTGAAAAGTTCATTTAAATCGTGTTTTACACAATCGTACGTGCAAATCATTATAAAGTGGTGTTTTAAATTTAATTTAGGTCTCGATTATATTATATAGATGGTGTTGGTAAGCCTCCGTGTGAGAATTTATAGAGGTTTTTTTTTTTTTTCGGGTCGTGGAGGAAAGTAAACTCGTTTTCAGGCGAATTGTAGCACAGTACGTATAAAACAGAAATCATTTAACTTTTAATACTCATTTATTCCGCGTTTCGAGGTGGGGGGGGGGATATTGTTGGAATGGTACTGCGAAGAAAATGTCTTAATTGAGACACCGGAAAACAAACGTACAAACATAACTCGGTGAACATAAAACGTTAAACGCGCTTGTAAATTTGTCTATTGCTTTTATATATATATATATATATATATTTTGTTAATATTACCAAGAAATTGTAGTGATTTTTGTATTTTTTATTGTGAGGAATAACCGATCTATGAACCGAATCGTGTGCAAATAAATTAATGTATTTTTCGAACACAACGTTATAATCACATATTATGTCAAATACCAATTTCCTAAACTATAGTTGAATTAACATGATAATATTGTGTTACCACGTATATAGAATACAGATGTAATGTTCGAGTGATATAATATTAAGAATTTTATAGACTCTTATGCATTTACAGCTCTGCATTGAATAGTAAAATTCGCCAAAACATAATTCGTTGATTAGTTTAATAATAATAATTTATAATTTAAATAAAGTGTTAATTTAATATGTTATAAAATAAACAATAAATAATTATGTTTTACTCTTTTGCATTTGATTATAAAAATAATGTTTAATGTAAACAGTTAATTTCAATATTCCATGGAAACAAATAAAAATAATTCTATGTTAATTCACCTGAAAATGTAACTACAAGCGACAAAATAAGCTTATTTATTTTATTATAATATTACATTTTCTATAAAGTTTCAATAAAAATGTAATAACATTGAAAAAATTACATTATATATATATATATAGATATATGTTTTACATTTTTCAATTTTTATACAATGTATATAGCATTCGTTTGAAAGCCAAAGAAGATTAAATCGATTACCTACTTACTAAAATAATCATTTCGAAAGCCTCTGTGAATGCATCACGAGTGAATTTTTTACTGACACCTCGGTCGAAATTAATCCTAGCCTGACGTTTTTAAAGATTCCGAACCGATGATCGATTATTCGAGATTTGTATCAGCTTTTCGTGTCTTCCTCGTATAAGCATATATAAATTATGCGCCCACTGGGTATAATATAATATAATATAAATAGGAAATGTCCGTCAATTGACGTGTAGATAAAAATAAATAAGTTCATAAAAAAAAAAAAATTCAAACCGTATATAAGATAACTCGATTCGTGTTTATTTTTTTTTCGTCTCGGGATTAAACTGTCTCCTGTACTTGAATATTATTATTATATTTTATAGAGTAATTCGGTGGTCTGGTAAACGGTCAATAATTGATATTTTTAACATCAGAATAAAAAAATAAAAAAAAATACAGTTTTTTGTTCAGCTTAAAAACGGTAAATTGCATATTGTACACACGCAGTAGCGTGTCTGAATGTTAACCACCAATGGAGGGGGTGATTTGTAAATTTTCCTTACACATCACACATTATCGTTCGGGCTCAGCCCCATAAATCCATTTTTAACTCCTCAAACCAATTTTTTGTAAATTGTTCAAATCTTAGCCGAAGATCTTAGCCTATCTTAGTCTTTCGTCAGTCTTATTATATAGAACGCTTGTTTTCTTTGCCTTTCAAACTTTCGACAATAATCGTGCTTTTGATTGCTTCTTACATTCAGTCTCTTCAATGAAAAATTAAACAAATTTTAACGAGTGTTTCTTAATTATTTCACTGAAAATAAAATTTTAAATTAAGTATTATTCACTCGTATTAGTTGCAAGTATCAAAGTATAATTAATAGCTACAGCAAAATCATCTTTTTTTTTAAAAAAAAAATAGTCCACGGTAGATAAACGTTTATAATATTATAAATGTAAAATATTACATCTCGATGAAAAAAAAAAACTCCAAGGAGGGGGCGATCCACCCATCGCCCTCCCCTCAAATACGCCACTGAACACACGTGAGAATCGGGAATGTCAAGCTCCTGTCAAGCTCCCCCCCCCCTCGGGTCATCAATCACTAAACCAGAACTCAAGAAAACACAATTTCAACGTCATCCGGAAACGTGAAATTACCGTAAGATTACTTACGAAAGCATTTCCGGGGACCGCCGAGGCCGCGACGCTGTGCAGTTTATGACTGTGCACACGATACGCGCGTTGGTATCTGTTAAGCGTTTAGTATAGACACTGTTGTCTTCTAAAAAAAAAAGAAACAAAAGCTTACGTCGCTACGTAATAATGAAATTTCCAGCAGATCCGCTTCAATAAAATAGCGCGTGATGCAACACCGTAATACAATATTCTTATTTACATAAAGTTCTATTGAAAATACGAAATGTGAATAATATTAAAACGCTTTTGAAATAAAAATAATATAATTTATGTCGGCGTTATATTTTAGAATTTGATCGGAGCAAAGACGCTATTATAATATTGTTTGAAAATCATGTACTTTTTTTTTTTTTTCTTTTCTGGAAACACTTTTTCTTCGCCGCACGAGAAAGTGCTCGGATCAGACATCAGTTTCCGGTAGAGAATTTCGATCGCGCGGTGTTCTAGAAGAAAGTGATTTTTCGAAATACTCAACAGTTTATCCAAAATATAAAACAAACTACACATCAAGTTTCAGAAAAAAAAAAAATGGTTAACTATAAAGAGCTTACAATACCAAAACACAAGAAAAAAAATTAATCGTTTTCACAAATAATTTAATCGGCACGGATAATCGGTTATTACGATTTTTGTTTGAATTTAAATGATATCGAAATACTTTTAAATTAAATACTTCACGCCGAGGTTATTCTTCACTACTCACTGGGATAATCTTGGTGGGTGTGTTAAATTTTAAAGAAACGATAAATAAATCTTCAACAAAACAATTGCGAGCAGAGCTTTAGTTTATGTAAGTCAATTCTATTTAAAAATTATAAAGTTTACTATTGTTACGAAAAAATCATTTTGTACTCAGTCAGTTTTATGTTAACTTAGAGGAAAAAAGTTTTGATGAAAAAAAAAACATTTCTTTCATCAAAGTAATTTTTATATTATCGTTCATATAAATTTTTATAAAGTTTGAATTAAAAAATTGTTTAAAAGACGTTTTTGTCAAAATTTGGATAGTTTCCCCAAATTTTAAAAATACGTCGAACTTGAAGTTTTTGAAACCAAATCAATATTTCATTTTTATATCAGATACTATGGAATATTTATTTATGGTTTTTTTCACTGGAAATGCATTAAACAGTCATAACGTAATAAAAATCAATTTTCATGTAAAAAAAACTTATCAGCAACATATTTTTATTTCTTTATAACGTTAGTTGACCACTTGATAACAATTGAAATTGCTAATTAATTTAAAAATAACAATTTGTGTATTTTTAATTTTAATTTTTTAATTTAAACAAACACAACAAAAATAAAATTTATTCACTAAACCAATGCAGTACGAACTGATCCGAGTATTTTTTCGAGTTAAAAAAAAATATTTGCATAAAAATATAAAAATAAGCATCTACAAAACCAATAGGTTTTTCTCTCCACTCAGAATGTAAAATTCAAAATTGCTATAAATTGAATTTTTGTTTTGACGAGTAATTAGGTAAATACGTACGTAAAATGATGAACTAACTGATATTTTTTGAAACTCAAATTTTTAGCATGTGTATCAAAAATTATTACGAAAACAAGATAATTCCAAAATCACAATGATTACTTCTAATATTTCTTAAGTAAGATTCTACCAATTAATATTGTAACGAGTGTGCTTTAACGAGCAACGGTCAATTTATCATACACCTGTAAATACGTTATACATATTGTTTGAACGCCAATATTGTTGTTTGCAAAAAGATTTGCAGAAAAACCAGTTTAGAGTAAAATCCTATCACAAACACTCAATACTATCTATTATTGTAAGGTGTCATTACTGCTGCTGCACCTAACGTGTGAAAGTTTTGCACTGGTTTATATTATAGCCATAATATCTCAAAGATATTATACATTTATATTTATTCGCAGTTCGCAGTCCGACGGAAACGAGTTAATAACGTCCGTCGTTAAAACACCAAAAACTTTCGAGATTTATTTATTTTATATTCGTAGCGTAATAAACATATTATTTTATTATTATCCTTATCGTAAGGCCGAAAATTCAAAAATTCATTGCCACATTAAACGTCCAATAGAAATATTCGAAAAATCATTCCAAAATTATCGATATAAATCGTAAGATTTAATATTTTTCGTGATAATTAGGGCTCGGAACTTAATGCTCTTGAAAAGTACAATTATGCTCTAAAAATATGCACTTTTTTTTTTTATCAAACAAAATTTTCATAATTACAAGTATTTTATTAATCAATGCTCTTAACATAAATACTAAATACTCTTACGTAGGTGGATTTAATGAAGCTTCGTAGATAAACTCAAAAGAGTATGATAAAAAAGTAACTTATATTTCCAGAAATAAATATACAAAATGAAATAATTGCTTGGAAAACGTTTCATGAATTGAATTAATTTTCTTTTAAAATTTTTCCATTAAATTATATATATATATATATATTCGAAAAACCTAAAAAAAAAAAAAAAACTGTTAAGTACCTAATTAAGTATAACTTTATTGTTACCTTAAAAATTGTTGCATTGAACCACTAAATATTTTTAAAATTATTTTCAAAGTTATGAGATCGTAAATTATTAACCATTAGCAAATTTTTATACTTTGAAAAACTAAGTACATTATAATCTTATATTTTTTTTATGTTTCTAGTGTTCATAAAAACGGATTTGAAACACAGCCTAAGTACAGTAATACATTTAATATCTAATGAAAACTCTAAAAATGAATTAATTTTGTTTTTTTATTACCAAATTTCAAATTTTATCATCAAATATGCTTTAAAAAGTTGTAAAATTAAGAAATATCCTCTTAAAACTACAAAATCGCCAAATATGCACTATAAACTTTTTTTATTATTTATTACGTAGCGTCATGAAATGCATTTCTAGCTTACCTAGCAATAAATCTAATTGCTCACAAAAAACAAATGCAAATGCAAACAACTTGTGAGCCTTAGTGATAATACATGTGATATTTAAATAAATGCACTTTTGTCAGTGCCAGCGCGTTTGGAATAGTACATAAACATTAAATAAAATATAATGCAACAACAACGTCAGTGGTGAATTGCATTAATCACTAAAGAGGAAATTATCAGTTGGGTAGCAGCAGCTTATAAAGTGTAAGTGGCACAAACAGTCGCCAACCGTATTACAAGTCAATTATTTTCAGTAGGTACTAGCTAAGAAACTAACTGCATAATAATAATACGTCTACTATATAATCTATCTGTCGGAGTAGAAAAAATGTTAACGAACGCGTGTGTGTGTGTGTGTGTGTGTGTGTGCGCGTATTTAATGTAGAACATTTTTCAAAAACTTTTATCGATACCACGCGAAATGTGAATTAAAAGTAAACGAAAAATTATTATTATTATTAACGAATAGGCTGTTTCTGCAGAGGTCAGTTTTCTCACTCGTAGATTTATTTAGTTTAATCTCGGTTAAAATTGGACTATATTTTGCTCGTGAAATATTTTTGTTGACACGATAACGGAACGAGCGAAATGAAAAGTAATTGAAAAAAAATTGTGTGTTCTAAAATGCACACTTGTGGCGTTGCACAAAAATATCTTTATGTATTATAAGGAAAGTAAATGTAACCATTGAGTTTCGAAACAATATTGTCTTTATAGTGTAAAGTATAATACTGAAGTGAACATATTATACGGCTTTGAGTAATTAAAAAATATTAAATTTAAATGAAACTAATAAAAAGGACAGAGGTCCATTAAGAGACACACAAAAACAAAACAATAATTATGTTGGTCTCTCGATATTTGTGCCGATTCACTGTTTCCTTAGCCCTAGATCCACCACCGGTATAACATGGTTTTACGAAAACGTTTGCAGTTATACATTTTTACCTAGTGATCTACTGCAGCAGCAGCAGCAGTCGCTTGTTAACGTTAATGTGTGTCTGGAACATATCTTTGTGCACTGGCGGAACGGTCAGTCGTTTCCGGAGCATTGAAAGTGGACTTTTTATTATTATTATTATTATTATTTTTTCTTTTCCATTTCCATAAATTCAATTTTATTGTTGTTTCCGCGATGCACATTCGTGTGTACGCCACCGGTCACATGTTTTTCTCCTCACTATAAGGTTGTGATTTTGTAGCATTCACTAGAATAAGCTTTTAACTTTTGTTTCAAAATTTGAAAGCCGTCCATATTTCACACTTGGTGGGTGTATACTGTATTGTATTTCAGAAAAAAAAAAAAAAAAACGATAAATCATTTCTTCAATATGAGGATTCTGAGCAGAGCTTCAGTTTATTCAAGACAATTTCACTAAATTATTATAGAAAATAAAAAAGGATATGATAATAAAAATACTATTGTTTACTTAGCCAATTTCATATTTCACTATTGATTAAGAAAAGAGAAAAAAAATTTCACGATGAGATAAACTGTAAGAAAAAAAAAAAAAATTAGAAAAATTAAATTTTCACATATTAAAAAAAAAAAATTTCTCTAAAACATTACCAATATTATTATCTATCAATTTTCAAAAAGTTTGGATTACAAAAAAAAGTTTTTTATAACCGTTTTTGTCAAATTTTGGGTTATTTTCCCACATTTTGGAAAAACTATTGAGAATTTCGAAAAAATACCATGTAGATCAGCAGTACCCGATATGCGGTCAACGAGCCACGTGTGGCCCGAGAAGGTTTTCTAAGTGGTCTGATACAAATTTCTAAAATAATATAAAATGTAAAATGAACTGTTCAAACAAAATACAGTTTCTATTTCCATCATAATGTTGAGAAGCAATAAAAAACTTTGTTGAAAGAAAAAGTGTTTTTTTTCCCGTAAGTTTGAAAACACTTTTTCAAGTACAGATACCGGTCCGAAACTTTTTCTATAAGTAACTCTATAAATCAAAAATGTTGTCAAAATGGTACTTTTAGGATGTTATTTTCCAAAATTCTCAATACTTTTTCTAAACGCATGTCTAGACTACCCGAAAATTGACAAAAAAAAGCAAAAAAAGTTATAACCCAAATTTTCATGAATTCGGTTTTATTTTTTCAATATAACTTCATAAGTAATAAAGCTAGAAAATTGAAACTTTTACTAACTATTAAAAATAGTCACATCTCAAAAAATTTTCAAAAACAATTGACCAATTTTGAGATAAGTACAGAACTTCGAAAATATTGGAAATTTCTAGAGCTGAAATTATTAAGAGCTGAAAATTTAGTACAAACACAATATGTACAACCAAAAGTACTGAAAAAGTCTCGTAAATCGTATGTGAACTTTTCTTTTTATAACCGTTTGAAATTAGTATTTTGATAGAATTCTTATTTCTAAATTTAAGTTATTTTCTTAATTTACTTGGTATGTTAAGAGAGTAACTGAAAGATTAAAATATAAAGGTTCATTGATCGATTAAAAAAAGTAAAATCATTTGAGTTCTATATTATGTAGTAGTTGATATTCATCTATTCTAATATTTGAATAAAAAAGCTATTTGATCTTAATAATAATTATCAAATAGTTTTTTTTTATTTAGAATAGATGAATATTAACTACTACGTGTAGAACTCAAATGATTTTTTTATTTTTTATTAATTAATGAATATTTATTTAATCTTAAATGAAATTACGTTTGATCATATTTTATTTAATACAATTTCGTTTAGATGATTATTTAAAAAAAACAGTTTTTTCGAGTAAGTATATGCCCTAATTTTGATATACGATTTGCTTACGAAATCATATGTCATTCTATGTCGATTTCTATTGCTGAATAATGTATCTTTGAATATTCCAAACCTCATATGTCATCAATAATAACCATCGTACGTAGTTAAGGTCGTATCATCGTAGTTCTCTTTTGTTTGTTTAAACGGATTCTTATATGTTATATTGTACTTCTGGCCTATGTGTAGACGCAGTCACCTATTTTTTTTTTCATTCTATTTTTATTTATTTGAATATTTATTTTTTTTTTACAAATCGTACACAAACAGGTTACACAGTGAGAAAAAGTAGTGAAATATATTTTACACGTGATACACTCGATTGAGCTGACTGAGATTCATTAATAACACCATAATATGTCAATATTTGCTCCTGTTAGTTATAATATAATTTAAGTGAACTCTAGGCCGGTTTCCATTCGAGTCACCCGAATAATACGATACGTATAAAATCGGGTTTTCATTTTGTATTCAGTCGGGTGTGGGGAACCTCTTGTGCAGTGGAGTTTACCAAGTTCACACACTATAATATATTCATATAATATCATATTATGCAAAGACCCATTAGAGTGGAGGCTGAAATAATTAATTAAGGAAATTTTAATGGCATTATAAACTGACAGATCGAGATGCTTGTATTGTGCGCGTAATCAACGACTTGATTCTAACTTCTAGCCCACATAAATATTTCATGAGATCATAGTATTTCTAGCATCGCGGTCGAATAAAATATCCCCATTCAACCCGTATTTAGATCTTCGTCACCCTTGGGCAATATTATCGAGAATCCCTTATATTCAAAAATGGATACATTCTTTTATAGTTTTTTAGATTCTGAACGAAGTGAGGAAGCTAGTGTTTTTACAATGATGTTTATTTTTCTTTCTGTGTACAACTTTTCGTACAGAAATACTTGTCCAAAAGTTTCGATTAATAACTTTTTGAAACCCGATTCGCCTCTAGATTGTACTTTAAACAGGTCATTTTTTGAATTTCTCAATTCTTCAATGTTTTTTTTTTTTTGGAAAAAACTACCCAAAATTTTACAAAAACGATTCGAAAACCATCATTTTTTGATCAGAACTTTATGAAAATTTAAACATAGATAGAAAATCCTATAAAAAAAGAATTTGGCGCAAGAAAATTTTGAAAATGTGAAAAAAAATGTTGGACATTTTTCTAACATTTTTTTTTCATATTAACTTCCCTCGTTCAGAATCGTTTTATTGAAGAAATGATTTATCGTTTGTTTAAAATTAAATACACCCGTCAAGAGAATCCCACCTATCGTGCGAAGAACACCCATCGTGCGAAGTATGTCCGGCTTTTTTTTTTTTTATAACTATACTATACATTACTATAATATTACACAGTTTGCTAAGTTTTTATTTTCGGATTAACAGATTAAGAAATTTAATATTTTTACAGACCCCAAATGACCTAAACTGTAAATGTATAAACATTAAAATTATTGAACGAAAAAATAAAAAGCCTCTACATACTTAAGCAAGCCGGATATACTTCGCATCATGGGTATTCTTCGCTCCTCGAGTCTCATACTCGAGGTATGTGAGTTGAATTTTAAAGAAATCATGAATATTTTCTTCAACGATACTATTCTGAGCGAATAGTACGTTAATAATGTAAAGAACAACAATGGTCGTCATTTTCAACGCACCCACCAAGAGTATCTACCAACATATAACGCGAGGAGTGAAGAATACTATCCATGGTGTGAAGTATGTCCGGTTTCCTTGTTAATACTTTACTTTGATGACCTCTCTTTTTTCCTCGCTAACTCAAACTTTATGCAAGCCAAATCAAAGTCAGGACAATGATTCATACCGCGTTCTCGAGCGGTGTTGACGTATTTAGAAAAATTAAAAGCGGAGGAAAAAAAATGTAGTAGTAAGTAATATTAAGTAATGATATGAGTTGTTTGGTTTCGTTTAAAATTGCAATTAAAAGTCATTAATTTTGGACTGATAACAGAATAATCAATGTCGAAATAATTATTTGCGAAAATTATCTATTTTGATATTTAAACCTTTGGTAATAAAAAATGTATATAGCTAATTTAAGTGAAAACTGAATTTTTTATTGATCTATAGATATAAATGTACTTGTAAACAATTTTCAATTCTTAAAACAATGAATTGCAAATGTTATGAAAAAATAACGAAAAGAAATTTGAAATTTTTTGTAATAATAATCATTTTATTTGTTATTTTAATTGTAAACGCACGAAGAAACTAATATTTTACAAATTTAAGAAATAAATAGAAAAATACGTTGAAAATCTATCGGAGGGGAAAAAAATTGACGTATTTAGAAATTTTGGTTTTATTTGGTTTTGATCGAAAAAAATTTTATTTTTAACAAAAAAATTACCATTCTCTTCAAAATTCTGACATTTATAAAAATAATGTTTGATGCAACTAACCTTTACGGAACTTTAAACATTAGAAAACATATGTTTTTTATTATATATTATGTGGTCAATCTCTTTTTTAATTTATCATTAGAAATAATGTTTTTAAATAAGAAAATATTCCAAAGTTTTTTTTTTTGGTAGTTTTTTGAAAAACAATATCAAACGACAGTATTTTTGAAAATTGGTGTAGGTTTTAAACTTTTAGAAAACTTTAAGTACAGTTATTTTTTATGTTAAAATTTGACGACACAACTAAAATTGATATCATGAAAAACAACATATTTTACCGAAATTTTGGGTAGAAAACTGAAAAATTATTGAGAGTTTAAAAAAATTATTATTTTTTTTTTAAATACCAACTAAATGCGATATGTGATTCGCACATATTATGTTATCATAATTGCTGGACGAAACTTTAGACGCGTTTTAATACACGAAAAAGTGATATTTTATAGAAAATATACGTCTTTTCTTTCCTTTTCGGAATTTAATTTTTAAACTTAAAAACTTTAAAAAATACAAAATATTGTAGTCGATAATAGTTATTACAAAAATTTAAATCGCATCCCCTCCACCGTCCACGGAAATGCCCTTTACGTTACTACTCTGTATTCTGTGTTCGTCCTTGCAGCCCCGGTATTAATGGATTTACATATTATCTGTGTACAAAAAAAAAAAAAAAAAAAAAATGTGCTTATATACACGAGCTGCGAATCGTTGACCCCTGTCCAATATACGTACACACTTTCACTGGCAATCCATTTGGTTCTTCACCTACATTTTTCACGCCAAATCGCCGGATACACTTGCCGTTCATAATATTATTATGCACGTACCGTCGTCGTTGTTTCGTGTAAATATATATTACCGGCGACCGCGACGCATAGTTCATTTGAATAATATATTAATATAATAATAACATTATAACCTTCGCAATACCTATAGGACGACCGCCGCTTGACGTTTTTTCAATACGTCGTCGTAAACAATATTCTCGTCTCTGAATCCACCAAAATCGTTCTCGAGCGAATTCGTTTACTATTATTTTAGATTCTGAACGAAGTGAAGAATGTGCTAGTGTTTTTACAATGATGTATATAAAATTTGATTTTTTTTTTTCCCCGTGTACAAATTTTCGTATGGAAATACTTGTCCAAAAGTTTCGATCAATAACCCTCGTTCAGAATCGTTTTATTGAAGAAATGATTTATCGTTTCTTTAAAATTAAATACACCCGTCAAGAGAATCCCACCGGTGGTGCGAAGAACACCCATCGTATGTCCGGTTTTTTTTTTTCTTGATTTATGCGTTTTTCGTATTAACGAGTTTCAATGTCGATTGTAAAAACGGTACCGAAAGATGTCGATGAATAATTATCGACGTTAATCGTCCCCTAAGTATAAAATACAAGTGAGAGCGAACAAATATTTTGAAAAAAATAAAAACGAAAATTCCAAGTCCCCAGCTGCATTATTTTAGAAGTTATGTCAAAAAGTAATTTTCAATTTTACGGAAATCGCATGTTTTGCCGTTTTTCGTCGATTTTTCCACAGTTTTTCCCCGTTTTTGGAAAAATTATTGAGAAATATTGGAAAAATGACCTCATTAAAGTACCATCGGGGTACGATTCTGGTTCTATAGAGATACTGATCGAAACTTTTGGACAAGTATTTCTATACGAAAAAGTGTTTCCAGAAAGGGGGAAAAAAATAAACTTCATTGTAAAAATATAAGCTTCTTCACTTCGTTCAGAATCTAAAATATACACAATATTTGTGTAATTGTTTGTATCGTATTGGAAAACATAATTTATTTTAATACAGTTATCAGTAGGTATAATAAATAATTTTGATAGTGAACTGAATTCATTGTTCTAATGTTATGACAGTTATTATTGGTTTTAAAAATTCATAGAAACGTTTTGAAATTATTTTCATTCCCATCTAGTGAACATAACATATCGATGACACGTCCATACTCCGTTTTACTCTATGTTACACACTGTGTTTTTGGATTCTGAACGAAGTGACGAAGCTTATGTTTTTTTTTTATTATTATTATTATTTTGATAACGATTTCGTGACGTGTGAAAATATACAATCTTGTAAAGAATAATTTTATTTCGTATCCAGAATTTTCGTATTCGAATAAACGGATGAAAAGTTATTCAAAATACGTAATCGAACAGTTTTAAATATTATTAATATTATATGTTATATTATTAATTTCCTTCGTTCAGAATCGTTTTACTGAAGAAATGATTTATCGTTTCTTTAAAATTTAATACGCCCGTCAAGAGAATACCACCCGCCGTGCGAAGTACACCCATCGTGCGAAGTATGTCCGGCTTTTTTCATTTTAGATTTAAATAAATATATTTTTTACAATCTTACATTAATTATCAATGACTCTTTATTATGTTTTACATAATTATATTAATATTATAGAATTTGTTACAATATTTGAACGTGATAACATTTTTCAAAATTTCTATGTCGTTCTGTTTATATTTTATATTATATTATTTATAAAAACAAATTATTATTATTATTTTTTTTTTCCGAAAAAAGTACTTAAAATATAAAATAAAAAAAAAAAAACTTAAAGAATGTATTCAGAATACGCATTCGAATACAAAAAAGTTGTTAAAATAGATTTATTCGGAATACTTTGCATGACTGATAAATTATCAGTCATGCAAACATCAACAATAACTAAATTAGAATCTCAAGGAGTATCATTAACTGATTCAGTAACAACGGTAATATTGACAAAAAATAAATTGGACGAAGTTGCGGGTAACGTTGGAATGAAAGTAAATACTAAATT
>JAIPRM010007514.1:0-17103 GCA_025469315.1 Stegophylla sp. TES_Ste_2020 | reverse complement strand
GGAAAATTTTGGAAATGTGAAAAATATTTTTGGACATTTTTCTAACATTTTTTTTTTCTTATTTATTTTTTATATTATTAACTTTCTTCGTTCAGAATCGTTTTATTGAAGAAATGATTTATCGTTTATTTAAAATTCAATACACGCGTCGAGAGAATCCCACCCGACGTGCGAAGAACACACTTTTTTTTACATCGTTTTAATGAGCGTGATTTTTTCAATTTTTTCATCATTCTTCACTATTGATAATTTCGTGTTTCGACTTCATACTCTGGTAGAGAATATAAACATTTTTTTTTTGAAAATTTGATTTCTTAAGTTTTTCTCTCTCGATCAACAATTATTATAAGCAATTAAATTTAGAAAAGCGGTAAGTATAATGTAGGCAGTACATCTTTACGAGGTATAGGCATGGAAACTTCTGTTCGTCCAAAAAATTGTCTGCTGTATTAAATTCAAATTCCAGTTTGGCCACAAAACTAATATTATTTTTTTTCAGTTATACAGTGTGATACATTGTACAGTTGATGATCGACAAACTGATGGTGATTGATAAGAACTCAATGTTTTTTTATGGATTTATCAACATAACCACGTAAAAATATATTGAAAAATTTAAGATTTTTTCGGAGGTTGCACTGGTGCTTGCATTCAATATGGCGAATGATGTTATTAGTTTCTCCACATAAGGACGATGTAATTTTTTTAACTGTTTCCATTCTGTGCTAATTCATTCCATGAAACAGCTTTATCATTATAGGTGAAGTAGGTGGTTGGGATAAGGGGAGGGGGGGCTTAGATCTCAGACATTTTGAAAATTTTGTAAAATTAAATCAACTAAATAAATATAGTAGTCCCCTTCCTAAAACGTTTGTCATAACTGTACCAATGACTTAACAAGTCCACCACTAAACACTTTTTATCTATAATTCAAACTATTGACGGAGAAAAAAAATATTTAAATATAATAGCACTTTCGACAGAACCAATGTTTTATATTCATGTAATTGTAATAGAGTCAAAAATAATGGTCGTTGTTTGAGGAAATCGAAAAAAGAAAAAAATCGTCAACATTTAAAGATTTGTTAACATCTGATATGTGTTTAACATGCAAAACTCGTCGTACATTATCGATTGCATTTTTGTTTTTAGTGAATACCAATTAGAGAACTACTAATAATTAGAAACGTTCGTTAAAATTAATAATTGCGAGCAGAGCAAGCGGCTTTGGTGTAGCAACGGCATGAAAAACTTAACCCTTCCCTTCCTCGTACCCTATAGTAGTAATTTCACTAAACGTCCGCCTATGAGTATACGTTTAAACGCGCGTATAAATTCTATGTGCCGCACGGTAACGATTATAATATTGTAGTAATATTCCAGTCGAACGCTCCGCTCCACGGACCACCCACACAAGTCGCATTCGTACATTAGGTAAATCAGTTAACGCGTGCGCACATATGAGCTAGGGGCGTATTTAGGTGTATTAATATGTGAACGACAACTGTTACCGGTCGTAAACACAATATTTCAACTACCGTTTAGCCCGTGACTTTTAGAATAATGTTTGTCGGTATATTATATATATATATATATATACACCACGAAATAATATAATATATACCTTAATTATAGGTCCTAAAGCAGTGTGTCGTTCATTGGACTAGTCGAAAATATGCAAACAATTATTATATATTATTATATGACACTGTTTATGTGATAAATCGGCTAATATATAATGACTAGTTTTTTTTTTTTTACTGCACTCTACAGGCCAGTAACATTAACTATAGGTAAATTTCACCACTCTTGGTCGTTACTCTATTTCCATAATATTCGGTTTGAATAAAGCTAATAAATATTATGATATTTTATTTCATGAGGTTATATACGTTCACCACTTTAGTTGGTTTATTACGATATGTTGCAATATCGATGATTTGGTTGATACATTTTTATCTTTATTTTCTAATTAGAGTTTTGTCTTAATGGAGAAATGTGACTCACGTTATATGCGAAATTCAATAGTACAAGTTTTACATTGTAACTTTTGAATTTTAGATTCTGAACAAACCGAAGAAGCTAGTATATATTTACGATGATTTTTTATTAATTATTACTTTATTACTTTTTCGTATGGAAATATTCGTCCAAAAGTCTCGACCTGCAAATTTTTGAAACCCGATTTGCCTCTAGATAGTACTTTAGATGGGTCTCTTTTCAAAGTTCTCAATTATATTTTGGAAAAAACTACCCAAAATACTCTAATACCTTCTGTTAAGTACAGTATTTTGAAAATTTCTCATTTTTTGTTAATTTTAATATAATAATTTTTTTTTTTTTTTTTATGTTAAGACTTAAAAAATTTATTGTCTAATTGATCTGAAAAAATCTCAAAAATCGTAAGTCAACTATTTTTTCTATGCCCTTTTAAGATTAGAATTTCGACGAAATTCGTTAGTTTTACCTAAAATTACACACTTTATTGTACATAAAAGAAAATTGATTCAACCGATTCAACGATGTTAGTGTGGCGCAATGGAAGTGCACTGGCCTTACTGGGTATTTTTCGCTCTTCAGGTCAGAAGATACTCCTGATGGGCGTGTTAAAAATTACGACTACTATTGTTTTTTATATTATATTAATTTCCTACGTTCATAATCGTATTATTAAAGAAATAATTTATCGTTTCTTTAAAATTCTACACACCTACCATTAGTATCCAACACGTGGTGCGAAATATACTTTATTTGTTATTACATTTTTTTAAATATAATATACTCGAAATCAACGTGTTATATTACGTAAACTCAACACGTAGACACATAGGTATATTTATTTTATACAAGATGATAAATGGTTTAGTCGAGTTTTATACAAAAATATATGCTTCAATTTGATTTCGAAAGAGAGAAGCTATAATTTTTTTTCCCGTGCTACTATAATTTATTATATCATATTGTAATATGTATACATAACACGTACTTAATATTATTATACTTAATGTAATATGAATTTCGATTCGCAGCGGTTTTAATCCACTTCGCGATTTAATCTATGCGCACATGTGAATTCTACATTAATAAACTCATAGGTGCTCGTACACGAGAATATCGTAAATATCTACACGCAAACATTGGCGTTTTTTTAATTTTATTGTTTTACCACAACGAACATCGTACACACGTGTAATCGGCGACATAAATATTATAGTAAATTATTAGAACGTAATACGTAATACGCATGTATAATATAATATGGCTACGAATGCGCGGTAACGAAACGTTTTATCCATATAATATTTTATTCCGATGTTATCGCGATAAGGTATTAATAAATAGTCGTTTTTTTTTTTTTTTTTTTTTTTAATATTTAAACTAACTCATATTATTCTAACCCTCTAAGCACCTGCAGTGCGTACAGCTCGTATGAATAATTACATTTATTCGTTAAACGATTTTATTTTATTTTTTATATTTCTGTGTTATATTTAGTGATCATCCGAATTCCTCCGAATGCTTATTAAAACCACATTTTTTACAATAATATAAAACATGTGCGTGTGAGTGTGTCGATAATATACGAAGATGTCCAACTCGGCTTGATACACACACACACACACACAAATATACACGTATAAATTAAACGCATAGATAACATTCCTTATTCACTTAACTATATTATAACAGCATCTAAGTATATATTATGATATGTACATTTGAATATACGCTACCGTAAATGCGGTTAGGTCGGGTTTAAGTTATTCGACCAACGTTTATTATGACTGCTGAAGCGGTATCCACATAAAGGTATAATAATATTCGTAGTAAATTAAAAAATTGAAAAACTGTTTAAAATCGAAAAGTAAATAAATCTGTCGAATACGGTCGTTCGAACAAATTCTTATTAGTCATTACTTATTACCTACATACAGAATTATCTGTAAATCGTTAATCATTGAAAAATATAAATCGTTATTCACTGGCCGTTATACATACATAATGTTTAATGTATATTTTATATTTTATACACATTCTCAAAACGCAAAAAATAACATAAATTCGTGAATCTGTACATCATTAGATACTATACTACTATAAATATTATTGTATTGTAGTGAACTGTTGATGATTTTATCAATTACCTATCTTTTTTATCAAAATTATCTTTATGATTTTAGATTCAATTCAAAAAAATAACTAAAACATAATTATTGTGTAGGTAAAATATAGAGTTTCTAGTTGAAAAAAAAAATTGTATCTCTACTGGACATCCTTGGTGTCATGAAAAAAATGAGCTATGGAAATTTATAGTTTTTAAAGTGACTTGAACTTTCCGAAAAAAAACCAAAGTTTTGCATTTTATGGCCAAAAAAAGGGTTGAGCTTAATGAATCCACTTGTATACTAATTCATTTCCGTTAGCGTTAGAATTACGAAGCAGTTGAAGAAAAAAACTGCAGAATTTATCGAAATCCTAATTCAGCATTGATCATTATTTCGTCTTCATTAATTCGTCAAATAATAATAATAAAAAATACAAAAATCATGAGATCATTATACTAACCATGACTAATCGAACAGATACGCTTTGAGAATATATTTATAAAAAAAAAAAAATATATAAATGACAGAGCAATAAGTAGGCATTACAAGGCGTTATGGTCAAAAATTATTTCGGTAATCATATCGGATATTGCCAACAACAATTTAATAGTATTAAACAAGTGAGTTATCTTTAAGCTTACCTAATAATACATTTTATTATTATTACTTAATTACGTCGGTTGGGATTAATACTTGACATAATAGCTGTATGTCTAAGCTATACACACCGTAACACTGTCGAATTATTGCCCAAATTTGTATACGTACAGCAGCTGACGTGATGACGACACGGTCAACACGAAACTTCCTTTCTGCTTGTTTGTTATAATAATAATAATAATAATGGCACACATACAACAATAGTACACACATAATATACAATAGGTACTTCAAACACCGCACATTATTTGTAGTTATTTAATGTGTATTACAAAATACGAAAAAATAACCGATTATACATAGTACGATGATATTTCTGTTTGAAAACGTTTCCTGGTAAATTACCGTTTCTCCTATATTATAGTCTTTAAACATAGTATTAGATATTATAATATTATGTTTATAAGTTAGAGTGACCATATTTAAGAAAATAAAATACAAGACAAAAATATTTTTGATAATATTTTTAAATAATTAAGTATTTATAACATATAATATGTATATTTATATAAATAAATATTTTTTTTTTTTTTATGTTTTTGAATTGTGAAAAAGTATAATTTTTTAACTACCTATTATAGATTAAATTTAATCACATTTTTTTGAAAAACATAAAATAACATAATTAAACAAAATTGATACTTTTTAAAATTTCTTCAAATCCTTTATTCATGTACATTGTATACTTTACTTTCTAAAAAAAAACTTGTTAATTCATGTTACGATTATAATTATTGATCTAATGGTATTCACAAGATTTCTAGATTCTTACATTATTTTATTCAATAATTTCATTTCAAAAATTTTTAATCAACAGTAAGTCAAAAAACGGGATTAATATGGGACAGACTTGAAATCACGGGACAAAAAGCATCCCGAGAGAAGTTTGTCAGGACAACAGGATACAGAGCCGAAATAAAGGAAAATCCTGTATAAAACAGGACGTATGGTCACCCTAATATAAGTCCCTCTCCTATACATATACATTACCTATACGTATAATATGTCTAAAATGTGTACACGACGATTTGTTCACGATCATGATCCATACGAATAACATATTTTAATATCTGTCTGTGTCTCTATATGACGCGTTTATAAACAATCCACAAGTGTATCTATATAAATATAATATATAACGAATGTATACAGATTTAAATACATATTATTATTGTATTTTGTGATCCCTATGGCTTGTTTGTCGTATATTATAAATTCGATTGAATGTACATATACCGATAAATGTATCAGTACAAATGGATATGTGACAATGTAAGATGACATTTACGTAGGTGGTTCGCCATCATTTCCCGATCTACTCGTATTTTTTTTTTTACACGCCGTGTCGTTTTTTATTGTAATGCGTATGTAAAAAGTTCACTGCAGCTATTGGCAACGCGGAAAATCAAACAAATCACGAAATATTTATTACAATACGTTTTTACACGAACGCTGTACGACTAATTATTATAATATTCTCATATACGTGTAAATCACAATAAAATGATATTAAAATTTTGAAAAAAGGCTGAAAAAACATAATTTTATTTTTATAAATTAAATATTATTCGGGACTATTATCTACGGGGAAACATTTAAATTGCAATTATTATTATTTTTTTGTAGAAAATGACAGTGTTGTGAACACTAAAGAAAATGAATTAAGATAACTAGGTGTCAAATTATAAGCGAACCTAATTTCATTTAAATGAAACATCAGATTTCATAATATTATACGTACGAACATGTATTGTGATATAATGTTATAACTAATATACTTATGAACTATATAATATGTATATAATGACTGCACTATTATTATAATTAAACGGTTTATCTTGGATTACAATCGACACGACTCTTTCGTGCTGCCATACATCGAATAATTAACTTTGTTGGTAATTTTTACTCGAAACAAAGCACGCATAGTTAAATCGGCCAATTTAATAATATTATACATATTTTAGGTACAATACTTAATTAGAAAATTAGAGCATGCATTTATGTCCAAATATATTTTTTTTCTCCTAGTGTTCATTTTTTTTTTTATATATATATATCACACAATTCGTTTCATCGTGGCAGAATATTTTTTATATCCAAAATAGTTTCGTCTTTTTATTTAGATTTATTTTAATTATTTAATTATCTTTATAATAGGTTTATATGAATTATTACTATACATTATTAATTATTATAATAAGTTATATGCTATATTATTTACAAACTATATCTTATAAAAATGTATGCAAACTTAGTATTAAAATTTTATGTTTTTAAGAATTTAGATTTTTTAAATTTTAGTGTACCTATCGAAATTTATTTGTTTCAGATATTTAAAGTAGGTAGCTAATTATATAATAGTAATATACATTAATCATTCGTATTGAAAATACTATAAACCAACATGTATACACTATACATACATACTTTGTACAGTTAGTGTACAGTGCACGTCACAATTTAACGCCATAATTATAAATACATGTGCTATAACTCAAAATATAATTGTTTCGTTATCAAACAATTCAGCGATAATTGATACCTATGCAAATATTATGAGTGGACGAATAAATCAAACGACTTTCTTAATTTTTTTTTTTTTGTTTTATGATAGGTACATTGAAGCTAAATAATTATGGCACAAAAACAATTATTTATGTTAGCAGTGATAATAATACAGTTGATAACAAAAATAAACATAAATAAAAATAAAACTGAATACACGAGTAATTCAAAAATCAAATGATGAAAAATGTATCAAAATTAAATGCTAAAATGATATGTAGTACAGGTTTCCCAAACCGTTTTTCCCAATAAATTTTTCCAATTTAATTTAACCAATTTCAATATTTGCCATAAAAACATTCTTCCAATATATATTTTTAAAAATTTAATATTACAAAAAAAAAAATGGTCATAATTTAAAATTTAAACTATTTTTTTTTTTTTTATATAATTCATTAAATTATTTATACGACGAGTTTATTGATAGCAATTGTATTACTCCATACCTTACAGTCATTGGTCATGATTTAAAATTTTAATTATATTATTTAACAATAAATAATAATTTCTTATATCTGATAAGATATATTGATAGATTTGGTAATGTTAAAAATAACTTTTAGGAAAAATGGTATTGAAAAAAAGAACTTTCGGGAAACAAAAAAAATGTGAAAAACAAATTGGGAATAGTGTCTCCTCTAAAATGGAATATAAGTGAAAATTAATATAGCGTAATAATATAGGCACGTTAAAACGTCATTTTTTTAAAAATTTTTGGTTATTGAAAAAAAAAAAATGCTTTTTTATTGAAACGGAAAAATTTCAAAAATCCAAAAAAGTTATCCAACTCGTTTCATCAATAATAATAATTATTGACGATATTACATCGGCGGCGCAGGACACGGCGACAACAATAATAGCGCGCACGCTCCGGCGAGACGCGCGGACGAGCACGCCGAACGTCGGCCGCGCACTGGCCGTCCGTCGACGCCGCCGCCGCCGCCGCCGCACACGTCACGGCGGGCCGACCCGTTACCCGTGCCCCACTGCCCGGGCGCCGCCCACTTTTCGCCCGGCCGCCGGCCACCGGTGTCCGCCCCCCAGCGCGGGCGGAGGTGCTGCCGGAGCCACCGCGGCCAACGGCCACCGTAACTGGGCCACCGTGTGAGCGTCGTCGTCGTCGTCGTCGTCGTCGTCGTCGGGCACGGGGGAGGGGAGAGATGAGTCGCGTGTCGCCCGGCGGAAAGCAAAAGTGTGCGGCGGCCGCGGCCGTACGTTTGTGTGCCTGCGAGTGCGCGCGCGCGCGGACTATAACGTTATATTATTATTATTATTATTATTATTATGTTTTTTTCGCGCCACAGCCACCGCCGCCTAGTTGGGAGGGGAGGGGGGGGCGCCCGCGGTACGACAGTCTTCGGTAACGGTGGCGGCTGCGGCGGCGGCGGCGGTGGCGGCTGGCCCGAAGACGCGCCAGGCGAAACTGGGTTGTCCTCCGGCCCGGCAGTGGAACAGACGCATCCGATACGCGAACAACACACTCGCGTGCCCGGCACACCGTTCGCTGTTGTACCAGCCGACACAAACCGTGCACACACACGAGACGCGCGCGCGTGCGTTATACGTCGTCGTCGTCGTCGTCGTTGTCGCGCCGCCGACCACAACCAACGATTATTATTATTATTATTATTATAATTTCGATATAATAATATATTAAAATATAATAAAAAAATTTCGAGTCGTCACTTCGCCTACTCATTGTATGAATTTTCTCCGGTCGTTTTCCACGCGCGCGTGACAATATTTTTTTTTCGGTTTTTTTTTTTTTCATTACTATTATTATTTTGTTATTGGCCGTTTTCAAAAAATTTACCGTTGTTTTTCGTTCGAATTCAGTTTCGGGTTTACTTCGCACGTCGTCTTCGGATTACGCGTGGCAAAAACAGTTTTCGCGAGGGCTCCCCGGCCCCAAAATGGCTGCCACCGCGAATCGTCCGCGTATCCGTCGCCGGTCGTCGGTATCGTCGAATAAATAAATTGTTGACGCCGACCGCGCTCGTGTCGTCGCCCCATCGACGCGTTTAAGTATTTTTTTTTTCGAAATATTTTTTAATAGTGACCAAGTGTGTTCCTCCGCGAGTGTGGATAACGCTGTCGCTGCTCCGTCACCGACACCCCGACCCCAGGTAAGACATTTTCAGTATCATTGATCATTTGGATATTTTTATCGCTATTACTAAGTGGATAAATTTCCGAAAATATTATATTTTTAAATTCTGTAGAAAAAACAAACCGTCGAACCCGAATTCGATTTTCTATTTTTTATACGTGAATATTTTAATATACCTCGAAAAAAAAAAATGGTAAAAATTCTAATAATAACTACCCATACTTTCGGATATCCCGTAGATGATAAAAATTATAAAACTAAAAATATCAGCGCATTTGTTTGAATAAATAGGTGCGATTTTTAACAGAAAAAAAAATTATTATTACTATTATTTTCCTAAAAGAATTTAAAAACATTGATAAAATATTAAATATCGGCCATAGTATAAAAAAATAAATGCTTCTCTTACTCATAAAAGTATAAAGTGCGTATTCATTTACACGAATAATATTCCTACTTAATAAAATTATAATAAATGTATGCACTATTTTCGTACTATTTCGGAATAGGAAGGATAATCTAGGTGAAAATATTATGTACCCAGGATCGAAATTTTTTGAAATTAAATTATTTAAACCTCTCATAATTTAATAAATTAACGAAATTTTAAAAAGGACATGGAAGCTGTAGCTTCACTTGTATTTTAGCAATCTTGCTCGTGAGCAGAAATTACACACATTTAAAATGTAAATTAATTTTTTCAAATTGTATTTTTGATAAATCATTTGTTTTTTTTTTTTTTAATGAATTAATTTCATAATTAAATTTTGACTATAATGTTCAGATTAATTAAAAAAAATTATATGAATTTGTAGTACTTAAATTTTTAAACTAGAATCGTCTAAATAAAATGTTTAATGCGTTAAATTATGAATACATTTTATTTATATAATTTAAATGACATTATACTGTTAAAGATAACCTTCAAAATATTTTTGATTGATTGAAATATTTTTAATATAATAATAACGTTTTAAAATATTAAAGCATTCAGTTATTCATTCCATTAAAATCAATTTTTACCCGTTGAAAATAATTGTAAATCTATAAAATATAAAACTAAGGCTCAATTTGTAATTATTGATGGAGTATAATATTGTAACGGTTTACAACATTTGTATTCAAATTCTTATTAAATTATATAAATTATTATGAAACTGTAAAAAAATTAATGATTATTAAAAATTCTGAACATTTTATAAAAATTTCTCTTATAGAAAACAATACTTTTTTTACACCTGCTAGTTCTCTAAACTTTTCTGCTGTTACCTATATAAATTAAATAATGAATTGTAAATCTTATGTACAAAAAAAATATATGTATGTATAAAGAATGAAAATTAAAACATTGTGATCTTCAATTTAACAACATTCCAAGTCAGTAACTTGTAAAATTCATTTTAAAACAATTAATTTTGTTTATTTATTTTTAATAACCTAAGTTATGACATAATTAAGTTATATATACGCACCAATCTGCACTATATTAACTTAATATTTATATGCCAAAAAAATATAAAATTTTAATATTTCGAGTAAAATGATAATTTTATAATAAAATTACATAAATTTTAGTTTAAGTGAGAATGCGAAAAATCAAATTAATTTAACATTGATTAAGTATCGCTAGTTACGTGATTAAACAATAAATGCAAGTTATTATAAAAATGAATTTTAAAATGTGTACCAGCTATTCTCTTCATTTTTCTAACATTAGGTGTGAAATAATTTTCTTAAGTCTTCAGTAATATAATAAAAAAATCAATAATAATCTATTTTCAAGGAAAATATGTTACACATTATCATGGTCGAGGTTTTCCTCTCATTCCCCATCACTTTTAGTTTCGTTGACCGAGTTTTCTCATCCGAATTCACTTTTCCCAATCGTCATTGTTCCCCGTTGTCTCCATTCTTCGCGCGGTTCTTTTGTCACGAATGATTGATTACTTTTTTCTCGTTATATCTTGTAAAAAAAAACCGCAAGCGTACCGAAGAAGCCAGAATAATAATAATAAAAAAAAAAAATAAAGAGCAAACTCTATTTCATAACGCAATCCGCCGTCGTCGTCGTCGCGGACAAAGAACAATACCGATAATAACCGCGACGATTTCAGTCACATAAATTCATCACAAAAATTGTATGCACACACACACACACACCATGATCTATAGTTATAATATGCACTTATCTCGCGGTTGTGTAACAGGACTCGATTTTTTCCGCACGGCCGCTTTTAGACGGCACGTTTTTCGTCCGACTTTGCGAGATCTGCACATTGTTTATATATATAAAAAAAAAAAAAAAACCGCCGACATGTCCATCCCGCGCGAAGACAAAGCAGCGCGAGATAAAGAAAGATAGTTGTGTTCGGTGAGAGAAAAGATAAAGAAATGAAAATAATAAAATGACACATTATTAAAAAACATTAGCGCACCATCAGTGGTCATTGTCGGAGACGTATATGTATATTATACGTGACCGGATTGGTTTCACGATTTGTGCGCCCTAAACCTGTGCGATCCGCAGAATTTTTAATATCATAAAAAAAAAAAAATAGCAAATAGGTAAATAAATAAAAATCAAAATGAAAAACAAAAAACAAGCGGATAATAAATGTGCGCTACTAGTACTGCATTGAATAAGCCATTAGTTCATATATATATATATATATATGCAAATACTTGTAATATAATAATATAAATGATGAAATATGGGTTAATGTGCCTGAGTATGCCGCGGTTACAAACGAGGCATTGTTCTGGGTTGCGGCTGTATGCCCCTATATCGTTGCAGCGGCCGGGGTTAATGATCGCCTGTTACGGTGTAACCTTAGGCAGGCGCACCTGAACTCTATATAGGTGTAAATTTCGCCGCTTCTGCAAAAGTTGCTCAATCGATACCCAGAGTACTCAATTAACGCGTGCCCCGAATCATTTCGAAATTCCCTAAATAATAATTTATAACAATTCCGAGTCAAAAAAAGTATTAATTATTTCATGGGAACAACAATATTGGCACAATTTTTGACATTTTTCTAAGCCTCAGAGATAGACAGAAAAATGGATAATATTATATAGAGTACACAAAATTACCAACTAGGTACGTGATGATGGCTATCGGTCTCTGATTGTAACCTCAGCGGGTGACGCACGAAACAATGGGTAATCCACCGCAGCACTACTTGTTGTACGCACTCTCTAGTCTCACCGTCGGAAGCTCTTAGTTTGTATCGCAATGTCGTAGAATAATAATTGTAATAATCACCAAACACATTTTATCCTCTCGCGTTGTTGTGTGGCAAGTGAATAATTTTCACGCTTAGTTTTAATAATTCCATTTTAGTAATGTAACGAGTATTTATATTATTTATTGCTGGATTGCGCATAAAATAATAATTGGACACTACAGTAAAAATATTAATGTTTTTGAAATGTGTAATATATTCAAAAGACATTTGTATCGCTTGACATTTGCAATCAAATTATAATAATCATGAAAAAATAACAGAACTTGTTTGGATATCATTATATGGTTAATAACAAATGTTTATAATGTTAAATTATGTTCGTTATAATAGGATTGTAAATTAATATTATTTTCAAAAAAGGGACTTCGTATTCGATTGAATAAAATAGTATAAGTCAAACAATTCAAAAAAATAAAATATAAACGTTTATTCGGCATCGCGTGAGTAATTCACAAATCAGTTTATTTGAGTGAAGATTTTTCTGATAAATATGTCATAATGACCGATTCGTAAAGCCAAAAATAAAAAATCTAATGTTAATCACATAATAACTCAGTCATAAGCAAATAATAGTGAAAATCCTATTGTAAAAGTGTATTAATTCTATGTGTGTGTTGCCTATAACATAAGTGATGAATCCATATAAAAGAGCTGTCAGCTTCGAGTATAATGATGTTTAAAACAATAATGACTATAAGTAACATTCTAATTCTTTTGTTGGGATCTATTCATCTCTCGGAACGCGGCTATCTATATAGCATGAAATATGTCAAGTCATTATGTCATATTCGAAAAATTAGTATATTCATAAAACTAGATGTGTTATTTCTGTGAGCAGAATATTTCCAATAGGCGTTTTCGAAACAAAACTTGAGAAAAAAAAAGTGATCGGTGGGCCAAAAGAGAGGAATAATAATAATAGAACTGTGATAATATTCAATTTTAATGCGATTTGATTTTCAAAAGCCCATTACGAATTCACGGGATGGTAATTTTTAGGTCACCGACTATGAGTACATGCTATGGTATATTCTTTT
Source organism: Stegophylla sp. TES_Ste_2020 (assembly GCA_025469315.1). Lineage (NCBI taxonomy): Eukaryota > Metazoa > Arthropoda > Insecta > Hemiptera > Aphididae > Stegophylla > Stegophylla sp. TES_Ste_2020. The sequence goes on along the minus strand of JAIPRM010007514.1, from coordinate 3,374 downwards.
ATCCAATACCTAACCGATTGTGCGGATTGATATAAAACTATCTGACTATATAGTGTGTGTGTGTGTGTGTATTGCTGATGATAATTCGGTCTGGACGTTGCGTTTTTTCGATCTCGACAATGTCAGAAAAGTCGTTTGCAACGAACGCACAAAAAAAAAAAAAAAAAAAAAAAAGATGAAATAAATAAGCGTATAAATCATTCCGAAACGCGACGGTTGTACACATGAAGCAATCGTGGTTTTGTGATAGGTATTGCGGGCACGTACGTAATTTTTTTATTTTTTTCTCCTGCATACCCGAAATCATTGTACATCCGGATTCGTGAAATACATATATAGAGCTACTCTTGTGGCGTTACAAACGATTTGCATGTAATGAAAAAGTACAGATACGAGTGTGTATGGTCAATCCGTTATATTGTGTACGATTCAATATAAATGTAATATGTAACATTGGGCCGTGTTAAAAGAGAGGAAATAAAATATGTGTGTAAATAATATAAATAAAAAAAAAAAATAAATCGAATCTGATGAAATCGAAAGTGTTACAGATTGGTTCCGTTACGTCACGACGTCTATTATACTATTATTATAAATATTATTATTATATATGCCCATCGCGTGGTCGTTTACGCCAAAACGAATGAAAAACTAGGGTTTTCCGGGTTATTTCTTCTTTTGTTATATCCAAACGTTCATTTCGTAATAGTATCGCTCTATTGGGAAAAGAAAAATAGCTATTGCCAATATCGACGTCGTCATCGCGCGTCATCGCGTTTTCGTACGGTGACTGATAAAAACATTATATATATTTATACTGCCAATAAATAGCGTTAACAGTATAAATGCAAATTATAAACTATTATAATATTATAATATACGCATACAAACGGATTTTTATTTATCGTGTCTTATTATTATTATACTTACATCAGTTTTATTTATTTATTTTTTTTTTTTTTGTGAAGAAAAAACCTCATAAAACAGACGGGACACGATATTATTATTATTATTATTATGATGGTTGGTGGCGAATTATTTCGCTTTCGCCTTAATTGGACGTCCGACACGAGGAATATTTCGTAAACTGTATCAAATCGAATCTCTTGGACATTTTGCAGCACTTGTGTTATTACACGGACGTGTCGAAAGTTTTGCACACGTGTGTTTTACTCGCATTATTATGATAATTATATTATTATTATTATTGTTTTGTTCGCCACGTTATAAATATCTGTTGCCATCTGTACGAGTATAGCCCGCACACGTCCGTCCGCGTAAAGTCATTATTATACATTTGACCGTCATTGCGTTGTCTTTGTAATAATATGATGGAAATACTCGCATAACTCTATATTATTATGTATACTTGTGACTTACACACGTGCATCGCGACAGAGTGTTTTCGACATTCGTATTTACGTGTAATAATATAATAATATATTACATTATTGTATAATATATTGACTTTATTCGCAGAAACGACCGTGATGATTATTTATGGCCAATAAATGATAAAAAAAAAAAAAAAATGTCGTATTGATATTTAAATGAGACACTGCTGAAAAGTGGTTCCGGTGTTGAGTAATTACTTCGCGTATTCATGTGTATTCGTGTTAAATCATAATTTATAGTCGGGTTACATTACAAAAAAATAAAGTAAACGAATAAAAAAAAAAGAACAAAAATAATTTTGGTGGTCTTCTAAATATTTCTTCATTTTAATACTGCGATGGTTTTTTTTCTCGAATGAAATATATACCTAAATTATTCAGCTTACATCGTTTACACGTGCACCGAAAGCAATAAGGTCGACAAATCAGTATTTTTGTAAATGACATGTTCACGATTACTAATAAAACAGAATAATTTATTTGTGATTCAAACAACAATATAGATTATTTTTAAAAACTGTTTATTCATATATACTGCAGCTTTGCATTAATCTCAATTATACAGATCTTTGTATATTCAGATCAATTGTTTAATTGATTTTTAAGCTGTGAAGAATAAATAAAAAACAAAAAAATTGTCAAAGGACTCAATATTAAAATAGAAAAACCTATTATACATAGGCATATAAAAAATAAAATAAATAAATCAATAAATTATATATCAATGTACAGCTGCTACAATATATAAAAATTAATAAAATAAAACTTTTTTTGGATTATTATACATTTTTTCTTACGAACTATTTTGATTTTAAAAATCATCATTAGATTAGTAAACATTCAATGAATAGAAAATTTTAATAATAATAATATTGTTACTATACTAAATGACTGTATTTTGTTTTGTTAATATTCATATTCTTGGTGTACAGAAGTTAAAAAGTAATTATTAATTCTTTTATTTTTATGGTGTACAAAAATTTTCTCATCCTTTCTGTGCTTTATTATAATATTTTGTATGTCTAAATAAATAAATAGTTGTATACACATTCTTATTCGCAATACTATTTAATAAATATTCTAATTTAAAAATGATTAAACATTTTTTTTTTTTTTTTTTAATTAATTTTTCTGGATATTTAAAAAGTTAAATTAAAAAATCATATCAAGTGACTAGTACAAATAAGTTATACAAATGTACCTTATATGGAGTTGACTTGATTTTGAACAAAATTATTATTTCTGTTATATTAATTAAATAAGAAGTCACCCCTTATGTTATTCTCTTTTTATAAATCGTTTTAGATCAGTTATACTACATATAGCCGTTTATTATTATTTACAGATGACATGAAAATCTTCTTTAAAATAAAATCAATAAATGATTGTCAAATTATTCAGAAGGATAGGATCTAAACGCGGTGGTTAATTGAACCACCGGTTTTGGTTTAGACCTAAATATAGCTAAATGTTCCTTTTATGTAGTACAAGTATCTCATTCACTAATGAAATGTCTGGTATCCGGATTTGAAATGGTTAGTTGTATTCAAGATTCAGGCATTAATTTTGACCAGGAAATTTAATTACCTGTAAGGTTTTTAAAACCCTTGAATTTATGTGTACACTGCGTGTTTGTTCTAATTTTAAATCGCATGCTCCTTTAAAATCACTTTATTGTTTTTTTGTTCGTTCTATTTTGGAATATGGTTCCGTCCTTTGGTGTCTAATATATATATATATATATATATAGATTATAATATAACGATTTATCTATGAACTGCCGATAATAAACTGATATTAGATTCTGAACAAAGTGAAGAAGCTAGTGTTTTTACAATGATGTTTATTTTTTTTTCTTTATTTTTTTTCTTTTTTTTTTTCTGTTAACACTTTTCCGTATAGAAATACTTGTCCAAAAGTTTCGATCAATAACTTTTTGAAACCGGATTCGCCTCTAGATTGTACTTTAGAGAGGTCATT
>JAIPRM010007513.1:0-17103 GCA_025469315.1 Stegophylla sp. TES_Ste_2020 | reverse complement strand
ATGACGAATTGAGTCCCGGGTTATTTTAGGGTATATACCAATTGAGTCCAGTGAAATTTTAGGTATAATACTAATTGAGTCCATGTTTTAATACTAATTAAGTCCCGTAAAATTAAAAGAAAAAAAAATATATTTTCTTTCCCATTTTTACAGACTTAGGACTGTCTGTAACAAAAAATTCTACAAGTATGGTTAAAAATGTTTTTTTTAAATATTTTATAATATAAATATATAATTATGTAGGGGTACAATATAATATAAATAATTTGTGTATAATTAAATAAATGTAGATAATGACATATTATCATTTTTTTTTCAATGAACACAAGTTTCATATTTTTATTATATTTTTATCGAATTTCGACTAATTGATTGACTAGTACTTTTTATTACTTTTCATATAATACAAAATTGATAATTTTCACTAATAATGAAATGGACATGGACTATTCTGATTTCCGTTATTATATAATAATTGTTAAACATACTGACAATTATTATTGCTTATTAATTGAAACTCCACTCCGAATTGTTCAATAGAAGTAATGATTTATTGTTTCCTTAAAATAATCCAAAATACCCATCAATATTATCCCACACGAGGTGCGTAGAATACCCATGGCGTACAATATCATTATAGTTTTGGTGATTTAAAATTGTTAAAAATGTTATTTTCGGAGAAAATCAAGCAGATCCGGGTGACTTAATATCGTAAAATAATATTTTACCATAATACATAGAACACGTGTCATATCTGTGTTTGATCAGGTTAGCGTTTCAGCTAATTGTTAGTATATAAATAAATGCTAAATACTAAGTAACTATTAATAAAAAAAAAATATTATATTTTGTTAAGTATGACGAGTAGGTTACAAAAAAATTTTTAATATCATTTTATTGATAAAATTTTCCTTACTTCTTCTTTTAATTATGTACCAACGGTTTCATGGTTACAAAAGAATATACATTTAAAAGTATGGATAATTTTAAAATGTATTTTAGAATGGATAGTACATCAGAAATTACTCAAATTCTCTATTTTCATAGTCAATTTTAATTTATTCGATAGAATATAACAAAAAAAAAGTAATGTTTAAGCAAGAAAGCCGGACATACTTCACATCACAGATATTCTTCGCTCTTTGGGTCAGATACTCTTGAATGGTGTGTAATGTGTATAATTTTAAAGGAACGATAAATTATTTCTTCAATAAGACGATTCTGAACGAAAGAAGTTAATAATATAAAGAACAATAATAGTCGTCATTTTTAACACACTTACCAAGAGTATCTGATTCGAAGAGCGAAGAATATCTGTGGTGCGAAGTATGTCCGGATTTCTTGGTTATACTTTACTTTTTTTTATCTAATATATAAAAGAAAAAAATTAAAAAAATTTTTTTGCGCGAAAATATTTCTCATATTATTTTCTATCTATGCCAGCGATTCCCAACCTCGGGTCGCGATCCAAATTAGGGTCGCAGAGGTTTTTTCGAAGGGTCGCAAAACATTTACATATTTTATTATTTTAACATTATTTTCATTTTATTTTCAAAAAAGAATAATCTGATGACAAGCTAAAAGATAAATCTATTTTAACAAAATAATCTGAAAATGCATTACTACCATTCCCGACTATTTACATACATGAAACCGGGTTTTCTATATTAGTTGTCATGAAATCTAATTATATTAATCAATAATCGCCTTGATGCTCAACATGATATGCGATGTACATTTTCAATGAATATACATTCTAACAATAAAGAAAATGTAGAACATTTTCAGCTTCAAGGAAGTCACATTAGATATAGATTGTTAAATTTAAACCAAATAATAAATACATTTTATCTAGATATTAGAGGAGAAATAACCTTGCATAATTACCTAATTTGTGTTAATAAATTAATGTTTTGTTTCCAATTAAGTTTTTTTCTAGGGTCACAAAAAGTTAAATTAAAATTTTTAGGGTTGCGTTCATAAAAGGTTGGGAACTACTGATCTATGCTTAAATTTGCATAAGGTTCAGATCAAAAAATGATGGTTTCTGAGTCTTTTTTGTCAAATTTTGGGTAGTTAAAAAAAAAAAAAATTGAAGAATTGAGAAATCCAAAAAATGACCTCTTTTAAGTATTAACTAGAGGTAAAACCGGTTTCAAAAAGTTACTGATCAAATTTTTTGGACAAGTATATATATCTATACAAAAAAGTGTTAACAGAAAAAAGAAAATTATATTAAACATCATTGTAAAAACACTAACTTCTTCATTTCGTTTAGAATCTAAAATATGATAGTCATGTTATGATCAAGTTTCCTATTCCCCTCTTCCGTGCTCTTGTTTATAGTCTATAACAGTCACATTTGAATTAATTTATGTTTTAAGGTTATTTTCAATTTGTTTTTTGTTGTTGATTGGTTACGCAATTTTGTTTTCTCGAGGTCCAATATCTTAAATTAGCTATGTTCCTATTATTCGAATAATGTGCACATTAGCCTTACTACTTGAATAAAGTAAATTATCGATATTGGGGTAGATTTCACAGCAAATCATTGTCAAACCGAAATGTCCCGACGTCGCACAACAAATCAAAAGTGGTTTTCGATTTATGTGCAAAGTGCGACGAGTGTACACGATTTGGGAAGCAAGCGAGGGGTATCTTGTAGAGTAAGTGAAGTGAACGTGAATGCGGAGTGAAGCAAAGTCCAATGCCAAATAAATAGATGGTATCAAACATTTATTATGAAATTATGATTTTAAATGTTAATTATTTGCTTTATCCAAATAGTATGACTAATGTTCATATTAGCTATATTTCGGACCTATATATTATGTTGCATATGTAAAATAAGAATAGTAATAAAGTATTTTTAGTCTAGACGTATTAATCAAAACGATCCGAGCTCACTAACATGGAATTTATCGTTAACTGATGACCAAGATCAAGTATCCCAACATTTTTTGAGGATGTATTATGAACCAACAATAGTTACTGAAAAATTTGGTCCTGCTATTTCGATGGTTCCTGAGAATATAAGAAAGCTAGCCGATGAATTATTCAAACCTTCAGAAATCGATCCTAACGAAATATTCGATTCGCTAAATATGAAAGTCTCGTGGATTCTTCCATATAGCTATCAACAATATCTCAAGTCTTTCCCCCAAAACGTAAGTTTCGTGTTTTTTTTTTTTTTTATTTCTGTTACAAATAGTTCTCTGAGCACTTTAAAATACAATATAATATAAATAAGAATTCGAAAGTAGAAATTGTAAATATCACTAAATTTGAATTCTGTAGAAATTAAAATTTGTAATTAACACTTTAAAAAGTTTAATAATTTATTGTTATATGAATTTCGATATAATCGGATGATTAAAATCAAATTTCATGTAATCATCTAACTTTAGTACAGCTCTAGTGTACAAAGTAGATTAACTACTCTATAATATTATATTCATGTTCAATAGACATTATTTCACGTTTTCTCAGAAAATGTGAATTGCATTCCAAAATTCCTTTTCCGCATGAATTGCGTCCTAACTGTATTAATCAATTAGGTACACGAATTGCGTCCCGATTTGTTTTAAAAATCATTTAAACAAAATATTACAAAAAGTTTAGCAAATACATATCTAATAAAATATTATATTATTTACAATATAACTCATAATGTCAAACGAATACAAATATTGTGGGTAAAATAATTATTTCCTAACATAATTAAAGACATAATAAAATATATTATATTATATGAGAGTGTTATTTCTAAATTTTTCATATTTAGAGAATAATAATTAATTAATTAATTCTCATTAAACAAACAAAAGTCATGTATTTTTTTATGCACAGGAGGGGGAAGGGGTTGAAACCCTTTTGCCATTACTATACCACTGATCACTATGTATCTTGATGTAAAAAAATCAACTGCGATTATAATAATAATAACACACTCTGCGTTTCTACGTGAAAACATTATTTTCGAACACAATAAAACAATTGAAATATTTTTGTTTGTTACAATTAAAAACGAACAGTTCAGTATACTTCGTATGATCTTTAGAAACGATTCAGATAGTAGGGACGCAACTCGTGAAGTTAGTTTGAAAATATACACGGGATGAAATTTGTCATCGGATTAAATATTTTTGGGTGATCTAATTCGTGATGTGTAGTCTATACTGGTAATAATTGCCTGTTACTGAGACAACATTATGTTGAACGCACAAGAGGGTAGAGAAAGTGAAGCCACCACGCGGGTAATTTTACACGAAAAAATTATCATCTCCCTCACGTTGCTTTATGTCGTCCGGGTGACTCCGATCTCTCTATTACGCGCAAGCTGGTGGATTTCTGCTTATCTCTCGCTCGCGTCTCCTGGCGTTTCGCTTTCAGCTTGCGATTCCTCTGTTTCCTGGGCTCTCACGGTAAGGGTTGAAGTTTCAGCGTGCGTTGCCGGGCTCGTCTTGACACCACGCAGAATCGGTAGACTTCGGCCGAAATACGTCCCACCAGCGACTAACTGGGAGAGCGCGGGTTGCCAGTGCCATAGCTAGGAATAGACTGGCCCCAGTGCAAATCGAATCTATGGGTCCCTGATTTTACATTAATTTTTACTTCAAACAAAATATAAAAAAAACAATACATATCGGTTGAAAAATAACTGAAAAGTTGTTAGATCAGATACAAACGTGAATTACACTTATTCAAATCCAAATTAAATAGGTATATTTTTGTTTTGCATATTTCCGTGTTTATCAACATATTTTTCAAAATTTTCGTTTTCACAGCATATAATTCATAATATGCTCAAATACATTAGCGCAATTTGAATAAAAATGTTGGAAGGTGGCTAACACGTTTAAGTATTTGTTCTAATTACACCTACCCCCTCCCTATAGCCATTAACCTTTTGCAATTTTTTAAAAAAATTTGGGTTAATTTGAGTGGTTTTTGGGGTCCTCCTATTTGCACCAATTCTAGTATATTACTTACGTAATTGTTAAAATAAGTTATTTATTTTTAAAAGAGCTCTCGACTCGATAAATAAAATGTAAAACTTATTTGTAATTTTCTTAAGCGGACCATGCATTATTGTTCTTACACAGGGTGTATCCCGAAGATTCATCAATTTTACACAGAAATCGCATTTAAATATGTTAGATTTTCGTGATACACCCTGTACATCATTTTACCCGTGAGTGTTTAACTGTTTGATTTTGACTAAGTCGGACAAACACCCATATACTATGACCAATGGCGCTGAAGTTAAGCTGAACTGGTCTTGTTAAATATTTTTTTCGCCACCTACCCACCAAATAAACAATTCTCAAGCATTAATGAAACATACAGAAAAAAAAAAATGAACAGTTTTAAATTTTCTTATATCCCAAACTTAATTCGCTACAGATGATGGGGAACCCTTTATATGTTAGGGAATCAAATATTTTAATTTAACTTTTTTCAATTTATTTTGTTTTATATGTATACTTAATTTTTTTCACAACTCTTAATGGAATAAAGCTATGTAATATTTTAAAGGTAAAAATACATGTAAAACTGTTATCATAAGAACTTGTCTATATACGTTCTAAAGTAACAATATTTATTAAGTAGCTTCAAGGGTAAAAAATGAAATAAATTTTCACCACAGTTATGTATTGTTATGTAGGTAACTAAAATAAATCATCTCAATAATTATAAAATAATATAATGTATTTTATGAGCAGACATTTATTATACAAATAATGTATATGAGTGTCTTGTGAGTTACGTGGTGGCAATTATTATAGGTTTTAAAAGTTTGCCAATTGATTTAATGGTGCATTTCTCATTGTTGCTTCTGTTATTACTATCCAATATTCATAACTGTATATATTTTAGATGCTAGAAAAAAAAAAAAAAACATTCAGACAGCAATTCCTATTATAACTTAACAAACCTTTTCATGTATTTGTAACTTGTATTTTAAATCTCTTTTTTATGGTATTCGAGTAATAATCAAACAAAATAACGTTTCAAAAGTGGTATTTACGTAGTGTTTATAATACCTACTTAATATTTAATATTTTCAAATACATTGTTATTGTCGGTATATATATTATATTGTATAGGTGATACCACTATAATAATAACAATATTGTTATTATTGACGCAAATGCAAACTTCGCACTAGTCAGTGGTCATATTTTTATAATTGGTTATTGTAGAGCTTATAACATAAATTTAATTTAATATAGTTACGAACTGTTATTTTTTTTTAAATTAAATTTCAAATTTTCACGTATGCGCGGTCAGAGGAGATCTGATCAATCGGTCAGAACTCTTATCTGCGCCCAGCCATCAAAGCTTTCCAGGTGACCGACTCTTTTTAATCGACGCAACGATAATTTCGTTGTTTTTACGCAATACATAATATTTTATTATATCGTTGTATTTGTCGGCGGAACTCGTTCAACAAAAATGGAAATAAACAAACGCGCGTTTTTTCTGTTCAAAGGCGTCGGAAAAAAACGAGAAACACGTGATGTACCCGTGGACGCAGTGGGACAACGACGGCGCGCACCCGGCGAGCCAGCGCCCGAGCCGACAGCAGCCGCAACTGACCAACGGCGTCTGCGCGTCGCCAGCCGCGTCGTCCGACCGCTCGTCGCTGTCGTCACTATCGTCGGCGTCGCTGTACGCGCTGACGGCCGCCGGCAGCAGCAATCCGGGCAGCAATTATTCCGCCAACAACAACAACAACAACAACAACAACAGTAGCAACGACAACAGCAGCAGCAGCAGCAATAACAACTCGTCGTTCGGTTACTGTGCAGGCGAGGTGGCGGCCGCAGACACGTCGTCCGCCAGCGATCCGAACTGTTCGTTCGGCACCTGGACGGTGTCGTCGTCGCGACAACAGCAGTTACAACTGCAACAACAACAACTGCGACAACAGTATCGACAACAGCAAATAATGCAGTCGGCCAACCGGCGTGACGGCGGCGGCGACGAGGACGACGACGGCTGTTCGCCGCAGCAGACACCGTTGGCGCGCGACGCCGCGGTCGCCAGTCCGGGCCAATCGAGCTGGCCGTCGTTCATGTTGGCGGCCCGCAGCACCGCGGACGCCGCCGACACCGGAATCAAGATGTTGGTCGAGCACTATTGCACGTTCTGTTACAAGAACCACGAGCCGCCCGAGGTGTACGGCAGCCATCTGGTGCGCGACGCGACGCGCACCACTTGTCCCAAGCTCAGGGCGCTCCGGTGCAAATACTGCAACGGCACCGGCGACAACGCGCACACCATGAAGTACTGCCCGTACGTGTACGCCAACTACAGTTAGGGCGCACTGTCGGGGGAGGGGGGGGGCGAGCGAAACGGTCTTATGCCGGTATGAGACGGATTTCGAAGGGTCTGCCGAAATTTTAGCATTATTATTTTTTTTTTTTCTTTAATCAATCGTTTATAAACGTCCTAATTTTGAAAAAAATATTATTATCAATTCGATTATACGTATATATATTATACTATACTTGAACCATATTTACTATGCGTACACAATAATAAACGTTTGTATTTCGTGCACGGTCGCAAGTCAATAAATAATATTATTGACATCACTCTCAATGCGCGCGCGAGATAAGATAAGTTTGATTTTATGCGTTTACGACGTGTCTGCGTGTATTATAATACTCTCTGTGTGCGTTTTCTTTTTTTTTTTTCTAATAATTCGTTACTCGCACGCGTCTACTACTGTGCGTGTACCGTGTGGCGTCCGCAACAATCGATCGTGTCCGCGCGATATAATCGCTCTGTACACACTTGCGACGTTGTGGAACGCGTGCACGAATAATCTCGCACCTATATGCGTGCGCTTTTTGGTCGGCGGGAAACGCCTCCCTCGACTTTATTAAAATACACATAGGTACGTGTGGGTTTTAAATTTATTTTCGTTATTTTTTTCATTCCGATCTCGCTCCAGCGACGACGGTTTTCTCGTAAAGTTCACTTAACTCGTCGACACCGCCGAGTCGTTATTATACATCGTATTTTCTTTATACGCTTTCCTCGTACGGTTTCTTTTATAGGCATACCCGATTATGACGTTCGCGTAAAAACGTCGTCATAAACGCATGTGAGAATGTAAATCTCGAAAATCACGTTGGCACACGCGAGTCGTGGTGAAAAAAGATTTCTGTTTTTCGTTTTGTCCAAGTGGATAAAATATATATGTTATTATTATACAGGTTGTAATATGGTCTGTGTTGGTGGTTTTACCATTAATTTTTTTATGTATAAATTACAATTAAGAATATGTTTTAGCGTGAATTTAGTGTGTCTATTGTTTGTGAATTTTTTTCTGTCGTTAATGTTTTAGTGAAAATTATAAATATCAATAACGATGTATTTTATGTTAATCAAATAATTTGTACGTGATTATACTATAAACGTTACTCGTGATTTTTTTTTTCGTTGAAAATATTTAGTTAAAATTATAATAAATGTCAAATGAAATATATTTTATGTATTATGATTATTCAATATAATATCTATGTTGTTACGTTGTTCGAGCTTATTTTAATAACACAGAATTTCAACATTACGTACAATACTTATAGTTCGAAATAAAATGTTTCATCTAATTATTATATTATAATTCCTTACAAATGGTATGTTTTTAAAACATTTACTGCAATATTTGTTGTCTCTTAAACGTATATAATTTTATTAAGTGTAAAATACAAGCATGACTAATATTAAACTATTATTAGGTACAACATTCTATGCACTCACAATGGCAATTAATTTTTTTTTTTATTTTATAAAACCACTTAAATCTGTGGCTGATTCGTGACATTGTCTGATCAAATAAAATAAAATTAAACAGGTGCAAAAAACACAAATAATAACTATATTGCACTGCAGTTTATTGGACGTAAAACGAGTATGAAAACAAAATATTTATAACGGAAATTATAATTAGGTATTTATTATTCGATTACGAGGGGAAAAAAAAAATTATGACTTGTCGCTATCTCTGTATAGTTGACTCTGAAACAGACGTTTTTACATTAGAAAAAAAAAAAAAAAAATGCTCAACGTATTATCGCCGTACCATTATATTAACGTGCCACATAACGTGATTGTAGATAAGGAAATGCAGTATATGTACGGCGATTAACAACGGTTTAAAATATACTTTAAGAGGTCGCTTCACTTACGTGCGTTGTCTCCGTCTTGTAATCGTCTAGACTCCGGCCCAGCGGTTCTCAACCTATGGGCCGCAACCCAATTGAGGATCTCGAATAACGTGGTAGTGTGCCGTGGACTGTGGTTGAGGTTCTGAAACCAAGGGTTGGCAAATTTTAATTTGTGCTGATTAGCATTAACATTGATATTTTTATATTTTATTATAATTTATTAAATTTTTTTTATTAAAATTAAGAAGATCACCTATTGAAAATTGAATCAACTGTTGAAGACTTTGATTGAGCTGACTCTTTGATCACTGATCAGACATTAAATCCGTTTTTTTTTTAAATCACAAATTTGGTTCTGTTTTTGGTGTGTTTAAAAAGATTATTCGGCTGTTTCCGAAATTGCATTGAGGAATTTTGCGGGTTTTTCAACTATGTATAAAAAGCCTCTTTAAATTCAATTTTTTTGAAAAATAATTACAAGTGATTTAAGGCTAAAACTAACGTTATGCAATTATATTGACTCTCTTGTAAAAGATAAACAATTTCAAAAATGCATTGAATTTTTTTCAATTTTAAGTCTTGTTTTTGAGCATGAATACAATACAGTTCATTTTTTAATAATAAATTATTTTTTAAATTTTCTTGTACAGAAATTTTTCGTAATTGTTGGCGTATGAAGTACTCATTATATATATATATATATATTAAGGTGTCTATGTTAGTGTATAAAAAATGTTTACCTGTATAATGGTAGGCCTCGACATGTTTTACTCAACATTGATGGGTCGCACAACCCAAAAGGCTGGGAACCACTAGTCTAGAGCATTTCAAATTTGTGTTTTGTAGAACCAAAAATTCTTTTTTTTTCTGATAATTTTAAAATTAAAGTAAATTGACACGTTTTTCCGTTATCAGTTGATGTGTCAATGTATCTTGATTTTTTTACTGTATTTTAATACTTAAGCGAGTTATGAGTGTTTAAAATTTACTGCAGTTTGCATACTTTAACATACTCAAAATTTAAAAAAAAATCTTGAAAATGAAATGTAAAAACACAGGTAATGGTTCTTCTCATTGCGAGGTTCAGAGATAATAACAACAAATTATTTACTAAATTATTATTTATTTTAATCAGATAAAAATGGTTTTGTCGAACGTAAATTTAATTAGTTAGTGTTAAAATCAAACAGCTGTATATAATAGACGTAAAATTAATAATCGCTCAGATAGAAAGTTGCGAAGTTCGCGAGAAATCGAAATTGTTTGATTTTAAGCGAAAACCCGTTGAAAGTAAAATTAAACTCATTGTTTTGACTGGCTTTATACACACGTGCGGGATATCGCGCGAACATTTGCTGTTGGCCATTCAAATTTTGACACTTGTCAGTCACTGATGTGACTTTATATTTCATAGTTCAAATATAAAAATGTTAATTTATATTTATTTTTAATATTTATTTATTAATAATTAATAAAATCATAAGATTTAATAAGTTAATATATTTTATTTATAATAATTAGCAATAATTATGAATATGGGTTATGACATAGAAGAACTTATTTTGGAAGTATCCGTAGAAAATACACCACTCCACATTTTGTACAAAACTAAAATGTAAATTGAAGATGAATCATTGATTCGTAATTTGGCGGGAAATAATATTCGCAGGCTATTCGCGTCCGGCGATCATTCCCTACGTGTGAAACCACATCAAATCAGTTTTTTTGAAAGTGGAGCAAATTGTTTTCATGCCATCAAATAACCATCTCGTTAAATTACAAGTATATTACAATACCGCTTGATGAGCTCGTTAAAAATAAATAACTTCTCAAAAAGACAAAGCTAAAATACGAAACAGTAATACAAATATTATAAACTTATATCTGTACTCGGTATTTGGTTCAATGCAATTGATGGTCGTATACAATTTTTTAAATATAACAGATTTGCAAGCTTATAATATGTTTAAGCAAATATGTATCACTCATTTCCATGAGGCAATTATAAAATTAATATATTATTAGCTTTTTTGTTCTCTATTTATAAATAATAATAATAATATCTTAGTTAGCAATAAAATGTATAACAAATACATTTTCAAATATGTTTATCGTGTGATATATTTATTCTGAAATCTATGCGTTTGCTCACAAAGTACACAGTAAAACTGCTTATTTTCTTTTTACCAAACATTAATTTTTTTAAGGTCATAAATGGAAACGAAAAGTAACACCTAAATAATTAAGCCCTTAAACGTAATCTACGATATTTTTATGACTGAAAACACACAAATATCTTTCTGTTAATACATTTTTGCAGCTTTGTCACTATTGACGGTAATCACTTGGCAATTTCTTAAGCGTAGAATTTTAGTGCAGAAAAAAACATTAAAGCCGTTAACATTGCGGTAAAGTCGTGAGAATAATGGAAATAATTTGAAGTATCTCATGAAAGGAGTATAGAATTTTTGACGAATATTGTGACATCGAAATGGGCTTTAGGCCACGGGAACATCATTTTCTCTACTAAAGTTGGCTGACACTAAAAGTCGACTAGCTGATAAAAATCTGGAGTGGGGAAAATTCCTTCGTTGGTCCCCTAAAATGACATCATTGTTCTTGAATTAGAAAAAATTACTAATTACTTTATCAGAGTCTAAATTCAATTCTTCTTTCTTAGGTAAATATTGCAATGTTTGAAGTCTGTTTTGACATATTGAGTGACTTTTCATAATTATTATTTTGGAAAAAGAGTTATCGGCAATAACTACAATGACAGGAATAGTGGAAACATATTTGATAAGCTTTTAAACGTCATAAGAAGGTAGATACGAATATTGACAAGACTTTAATTTTCATAATATGTTTAATGTTTCGAATCGATAATTTTGGAAAAGTTTTTACAAACAATAATTATTGATGATTGAAGGCACAATTAATAAAGTTTCAAACAATTAACGAATTTTCCGGATATTAAATATGGTTTTTGTGGTTTAAAGAAATACAAATTAGAACAGATATAATTCGATCATTTAAACCGTTCATTGAGGTGAAACAATAATATTAATCGATAATATGGGATTAGTGGAAAAAATAATTTTTGCATGGTTTTTAAGTAGATATTAATTACTTCGTACAATTATAACTATGACATTATCAAAATTCTGGGGTCTTTATGAAATATGAGAAGGAGTACATGACATTCGACTACCTTACCACCTTGTGTTCCACGGAACATAAGGGTTCGGCGAGTTAAATTTACAATTCAACCGTAATTTTTCCAATTCCACTTAGATTGAAACCAATGGGAAAATTTAAAACAAACTCTTTTCCACACTTACAAATTCAACTGATAAATATTGTGACATTTATAACGAAATTTTAAAACTATTTTAAGTAAATCTGTATGCAGTTTCATATATTATTTGAAATATTAAAATAAAATGCATTTAAGATAATGTTACCTTGACATAATTTGTTTAAAATGAAGGATGTAGATATAATTTTTTTTCTTCTGATCAAATGTTATTGCATTATTGCAGTAAAATTATGACATATATACTAATGCAAATGATTTGATATTCGATTTATTATTTTAGGCTCATAATTAGGGCTGTGAGTTTAGTATAGTAAAAAACTTAAAAAGATGTATTGATAAACTCAAGAAACGCACTTATATATATATAGATAAAAAACAAAAATAAAATGCTATGAAAATAACAATTTTAATAATTCAATAAATAGTCTTCTCGTACGAGTAAGTAAATAAGAAATATTTGTAATTTAACGATTTTTTTTCATATTAATTTTGCATGGATAAAAATCATTCAATTTTGATTTTGATTAATACGTAAGAATTAATTGTAAGATCGAAATTTCGATTAGATTAAATTTTAATTTACTCTGATTTTGTATGAGTGATTATCAAACTAATTTGATAAAATGAAATACTGTAAAATGAATAAATGACTTAAAACAGTAAAAAGTGATCTAAAAAGTTTAAATCGTTTGAAAACGAAAAATTAAAATCTCAAAACCGAATTTTTTGTTACATGATTCGAATTTCGTGTCAAAAAAGCTAGGTAAGTTTAAAAAGCAGCTAAAAAATAAGTATAATCTTTTCTACGACTTCACAGCTCTTCTCGTGATGCATAATGCATTATGTACGATTTTAGTTCTTATAGGAGTTGAAAAATCGAAAATCGAATCAGCATCGGATTCTGCCGATCACAAAACGTTTTCTAAGGGTTTCTTAGACGTAAAAATATGGGAAACATTATTTTTATGACACTGCACTTGCGAGTTTAGAGACTCCAACGTCTCATTTATTATTGAACATGGTTAGAAGAAAAATATAACCAATATCTGTATTTGATATTATTAGTGCTCTATTATTAGTTGATGACCTATAAAAAGATACATATATGACCTAAAAAAATATAATAAATGACTGTAAAAAATTGCCTTAAAATTATATAAATCACACAAATATATAGATACAATATTATTTTCAAAATTTTAAAATACAAATTATAGATGCTTAGAAATAACTTTTACAAAATTATTGCGTTGAACTATAAGAGCTTGTTTGAAGTGTCGAAATGAAATGAACAACGATTATCGTATGACAAATATTTGATATTAAATCTTTTTTTTAACGTTAATTTCAAATTAACAAAATTCTCTTTCTTAGTACACTGAAGTAATTGAAGAAAATTTTAAAAGATTTCA
This sequence comes from Stegophylla sp. TES_Ste_2020, assembly GCA_025469315.1. Classification (NCBI taxonomy): domain Eukaryota; kingdom Metazoa; phylum Arthropoda; class Insecta; order Hemiptera; family Aphididae; genus Stegophylla; species Stegophylla sp. TES_Ste_2020. The sequence continues at coordinate 3,187 of JAIPRM010007513.1, read as the reverse complement.
ATATTTTTATTAGTAAACGATAAAAAATATAGTAATTAAATTTTGCCTTTTTAATAAACTCGTAAAATTCTTTCAGTTGGCGGGAGATGAGTAAAAATGATTAAAAACATTGGAAAATGACCTATAAATGACTAAAAATATCATAAACTGACCTTATGAGTAAAAAAATGCAAAATAAAAATTAGATATTTGGATTCACATGCTATTGAAACACAATTTTGGCTAGATGAGCATCGTCTACAAAGTTTCAGAAAAAAAAAAAAAATAAAAATAAAAATAAAATTTCTAAATGTATCAACTTCCGAGTCATAGTTATCATTAATATTTATTAATACTATTGTTGTTGTTTTCGAAACCGACTAATAACAGTAATAGCACTGCACGGTCGTCGTGTAGGTTGGCAGCGCGCCACATACGTAGGTAGATGATAATAAAATATATATTACGTATATCATCGGGGTCAGTAGTAGTATTGCTTTCATATAAGTTTATATCGGCCAAACTGCTTTTGAACTTTTAATGCTTTTGAACAATTTGGACACCTGCGGTGGTCGGCCGTCGGCAGTGCCGGTCCGCGTTCTCGCACAGCCGCCAGAGGTATTTACTACCGGCGGGACCCGACAAAACGAGAAGTACGTGTCAGTACGCGGAACGTAAAAATCGTCCCACAGCATTGTGAGACGTGCGCGGCGATGGAGGCGGCGGCGGTGGAAGAGTCTGCGAGGAGAGCGGAGTTACACCTAATATTTGTCGGGATATTAATAAAATAATAATATATAACGTCTTGCACGTGGCAGATATAATAATATGATAAAATATATACATAATGTAATATAGGGTGGTCAGATAAAAAATTTAGAAATCCGGGACAATAAATTTAAATTACTTGCAACTTTTTATTTATAAACCTACCAAACAAAATCTTATTATTTTTCATCAATTTATATTGTTATAAAATGTAAAATACTTAAAATTTAAATTATGAAATCATAAAATATACTTTATTTTCAACAAAAACTAATTTAAAGTACAAAATAGCCAAAATCATTATATATCATTGGGTTTTCCTTCTGTTATCACCATATACTTTTGTGTGCGGTGGATATTCTTCAAAAACTAACGGTGTTATATACATATACATTATACGTTTTTATCATAAACGTATAAACTATAAAGTGTAAGGTCAAATTCCCAAACATAACTGTGTGTAATTTCAAAATCGGTAAAAAAATGGTGTCCCAAAGAATCTTTTTGGGACACTGGGACATGAGTTCCAAAACCGGTAACGTCCTGGAAAATCCGGGATGAATGGCCACCCTAATATAATATCATTTTGTTATCGCATCTATTATTATTATTACTATTATAGAGCCGGGAATTCGATGCATTTGCATATATTTTATATTAAATCGTTTGAAAAGTATAATTACGTGAGATCAGGGTCGGCTTGAAGGCAGTGCGAACTGTGTCAAGGCACAGGGCTCCGCCCTTTGGAAAGCCCCGCGTTCTGTCGACAAAGCAAAATTATCGGATATTAATTTAATAAATGTATATTTATTACGTTCCATCTAAACCAGTGATTCTTAATGGGAGAGATACCGCCCCTTAGTGGGCAGTGAAGAGGTTCTGAGGGACGATGAATATTTTATGGGCGATAGGGGGGCGGTGAACAATTCTTGGGCGATATGGTGATGTTGAGCATACTATATTATTTATTTACACTTAGGCCTAAATATTGGAGTAAAATAAAAACTGAAACACAGATACTTCACTAAACGACGTTCCATGGCTTATCAGTAATATTATATTTTTTCTGATCGTTTTCAATAAACATTAAAATATCTAGTAGATTAACAGATTTATGAATTGATTGAACATTCAACTAATGAGGTACGAAAAGCCAGCTCAGCTTTATGAATACATATTTTTTCTATTAAGTTTTCAGTTATACACTTTTCAAATATAGTACTACATTTTAATTAATTATTATTATTATTTTTTTTTTTAAGGGAAAGATATTTTGCTCTTTAGGGGGGCGGTGACTTTAAAAAGGTTGAGAATCACTGATCTGAACGCTTTCTAAATAAGACCGGCAAAAACGTTTCACACAAAACCCTGATATTCATCAAGCCGGTCTTGAGGATAAGTATAGTAATACATTATCAATAGGTACTGACAAACCGTACACACAAAAATATGTTTTAACAATAAATATTAACAGTGAAGATATTTTCAACGTATAATATTTACTGATTGAAACTGAAATATGCTAATAAAATAAAATAAAATGTAGTGAAGACTCTGAATAGCGCAGGTCACCAAAATTTCGTCCGTTATTCAGACGTGTCCGTTTTTCAGAGGGAAGTTCAGCTTACATTGAATACACCTCCGTTCCCAAATAAATGTCCGCTCAATAGCAGACATTTATTCCCAATGGAAATGTTCGCTATTTAGAGTTGTCCGTTAGGAGAGGTTTCACTGTATTAATATTCATATTAGCAATATGTTATAGTTGTACGTAGAAAAGAGGGTATGGATCATTGTATAGATTACATGAAGTGTTGATGAATATTTAACGACTGTAACAGCAAGTTGACTCTTGAAATAACAAAAATATAATAGAACAAATTAATTTACTGCCCACCCGAAAATTAAGCATTTTTTCAGAGCTTAAAGCAAATCAACATTTTAAAAATGATGTCATGAATCAAAATAAGCAGAAATCGTTTGTTTTTGATGCATTGGAAATGTGTACTCTCGCTATTACACTATTACAGTAAAACTAAAGTTTCACCTTCATAGTTTTAAGAAAAAAAAAATTTATTAAAATAATTAAAATTGACCAGAGGTGCCACAATAAACATTAGTGCAATAGTGCTAATTATGTTATAATGCATGAATGTTGTTTAACGATAATTAGAGTATCTTTATTTTATTATTTTTAGATTCTGAATGAAGAGAAGAAGCTAGTGTTTTTACAATGATGTTTATTTTTTTATTTTTTTTTTATTTTTTATTTTTCTTTTTTCTTTTTTTTTTTTTTTCTGTGTACAACTTTTTGTATAGAAATACTTGTCCAAAAGTTTCGATCAATAACTTTTTGAAACCCGATTCGCCTCTAGATTGTACTTTAAAGAAGTCATTTTTTGAATTTCTCAATTCTTCAATGTTTTTTTTGGAAAAAACT